>VYXH01004863.1:171773-183230 GCA_013397275.1 Burhinus bistriatus
CCCAACTCTTACCCCGACCCCTCCCCTCCTCCTGGCCCTCACCCCCATCCCCCAGCTGGAACCCCACCTGTTACTCCCCTGAGTGTTTCTCAGGGAATAAAGTTTCTCTACCCCAGCATTAACGACTTGGCATGCCAGGGTGGTGCCTAGGGATGCCAAGAGGAAGACGAGGGACTAATGATGAAATTGTCTTTGTGGCCAAAAACAGTGACAGGTATCAGTCTGTGCTGCGGTTCCTCTTTCCTCCCGTTCCTCTTTCCTCCCGTTCCTCTTTCCTCCCGGTGAAACACACATTAATAGTTAATGACTGTTTGCCGTCACCACTGTTGCTGATTTTTACAGTGCTCCAAGTTTTAAAGGCTCTTTTATTTTCACAGACATGCAAAGAATTCAGAACACCTGGGATCAAAAGGATTTCTTTGTGTGAAATATTTTTAGAGCAATCATGGCACTTCAAGGCACTCGGATGGCCCAGATGACTCATACCTCTGTGCTGTGTCAGGGGGAAGAGCTGGTCACAGAAACCATCACTCCTGCCTCCGCAACGAGCTTGTCACTTGGCATCGTATATCGTGTATGTTTTACTTGCCTCTGAGGGGGTGCTGGAAGAGGCAGAGGTCTCCCGCAACCATGCTGCCCGTGCTGCGCAGGGGTAGGTCCTTGTACCATGTCCATCCTTGTATATCTGCTGCAGCTGGTGAATCCTAAATCTGAAAGAGTCTTCCTGAGGCTTGGGACAAACCAGAGGAAGGCCCTGTGCACCTTGATTACTCCATGATGTAATTACTCCTGCCACCCTGAGCTCCTCATCTTGCTCATATCGAACCGAAAAGAGCTCAGAGTGGTGGAGGAAGACAGAACGGCCTTTTGTGTCCTCCCTTTGTCTATGCCCACCTTTCTTCCCTCAGCCTCTTTGCTCTTGACTTGCCCTGGGCATTGGTGTGTGTGTGCTGGTCCCTCAGCAATGGTGGGAACCTTTGGAACGGGAGATGCTCTCCACAACGTCAAACCTGGCTGACCAGGAGATGGTGGAGGAGAGGCTCTTTGGTGGTATCTCTGAAAGACCTAGGTGTCTGCATGGTTTTTGGTACTGCCCTCTTGCCCCAGTAGTGCCCTTCTCCCTCCCTTGTCCGCCCTCCGAGGATCCCAGTCTGTCCCACCCATACGGCTGCAGGAACACTACTCTTGCTCATCTGTGGCCAACCCTCTCGCCATCTGTGTCCTTGTGCTGGACCTGAAGTGGGTGCAGCGTTACTGGTAGGAGATATATGTGTCTCCTCCTGTGTCCAGGGAGTTTAACACTGTCATCAATGCCTTGGCTGCACGGTGGAGAGAGATCTGACCACTGACATCTGCAGGACAGGGGGCAGCTGAGCCGTAGAGGTGGGTCATCACAACCTCTGAATCACAAGGCACAAGCTTGTGGAGGGGAGAGGTCCTCGTGCTGCCCTGTGCCTGGCTTCTTGTGCCTTCTTCCACGCTGAGCTGGTGGTGCCACAATGCCACTGAGCTGGGCTGTGTCACCAGTGAAAGGACAAGCCCAGCTCCATGCTGGCCTGCTCTCAGGCATGGCCCTGGACAATTGCTGCATTGTATCAGCGCAGCTGTGCTGGGTAAGAAGCACCCAAGGGAGATGGTGGGACGGTGCGGAGATGTGGAGCACCTCTGGCAGGACATGCTGCCCATGCCTGGTGCGGAAGGAGAATCTACAGCAACACATGCAGTGACCAGGGGATTCCTTCTCGGGCACTTGTGCAGGCAGGCAGAGCAGGACCCCTGAGGTTGGTTGTCCATCATGGTCTTGATCCCGATTCTTGGCCTGGCGTGGTGCAGGGCTCACATTTGTGTGGGTGCCCTTGGCCATAATGTGCCTTTGTGGCCAAGAAGGCCAATGGTCTCCTGGGGTGCATTAGAAAGAGCGTGGCCAGCAGGTTGAGGGAGGTCATCCTCCCCCTCTACTCTGCCCTGGTGAGGCCACATCTGGGGCACTGTGTCCAGTTCTGGGCTCCCCAGTTCAAGACGGACAAGGAACTGCTGGGGAGAGTCCAGCAGAGGGCTATGAAGATGACCAAGGGACTGGAGCACCTCTCATATGAGGAAAAGCTGAGAGACCTGGGTCTGTTAACCTGGAGAAGAGAAGACTGAGAGGGGATCTCATCAATGCTGATCAATATCTAAAGGGTGGGTGTCAAGAGGATGGGGCCAGACTCTTTTCAGTGGTGCTCAGCAACAGGACAAGGGGCAACGAGCACAAACTGGAACATGGGAAATTCCATGTGAACATGAGGAGGAACTTCTTTCCTTTGAGGGTGGCAGAGCACTGGAACAGGCTGCCCAGAGAGGTTGTGGAGTCTCCTTCTCTGGAGAGATTCAAAACCTGCCTGGATGCGTTCCTGTCCAACCTACTCTAGCTGACCCTGCTTTGGCAGGTGTCTCAGACTAGATGATCTTTGAAGGTCTCTTCCAACCCCTGCCATTCTGTGATTCTGTGGTGCGTGCTGGGCACTGCTCACAGGGTGTGCACGGTGCAGGCTCCTCAAGGTGAAGGGAGGAGGCAGCAGGGCTCATGCTTTGGATGCTTGGCAGATGTTTCTGGAAGGGGGAAGCCAGCAGAGTAACAATGATCCCAACTGCTGGAACAGGCATGACTGAGATAAAAGCTGCAGCGATAAGGAGGAGTCGGTCAAATGTGGAAGTGAGCAGGGAGGTGGCGAGTGGACACGGAGGTAAGTGGCAGGGGCCTGGCGGGTGCAGAAGCAGAGGCATGAAGCTGCTGCCACCCATCACTGGTGGTGGTGGTGGCCCCGTCCCAGCACAGCTTCCTGCCCATGGGCTGCCTTCCCCAACAGGACTGAGATATGACCGCTCCTAATGAAATCATGCCAGGCTGTCAGGGCCCCAACAGCCCTTTGTGGTGTGGTTTTGTCCACAGGATGCTGCTGGCCTGGCCTGGCTTGGACGGTTTGGACCTGCCAGGACGTGTTCACGCAGTGTGGAGGAAAAGGGATGAGCCTGTGGGAGCATTGGAGGATTGTCTGTCTGCTGGATGACCTAATCCTTTTGGGCTCTGCTTAGCACCTGGGCAGGATGGCTGCTCCAGGTGGGCTCCTCTGCTCTTCCCACCCTGCTATCTCCCTCGGTGGCTCTTCTCCAAGCCCTCTGATGCCTGTGGGTTGTGTTCAATGGGATTTTAAAGGTGCCTGCAATGTCGAAATGCCGGTGCAGCCAGGCAGAGAGTGCTGCTGGGCCCAGACGTTGCCGCTCTGTGGCACAAACATAAATCTTCTGGCTGGCACAGGGACAAGAGCAATTCATCACTGCGTGGCTGTCTCGGCTGCTCTGCTCCTTGAGCAGCCTCTCCAGCTGTTCCCTCGCTGGGGCAGCCCCTGGCCTCCTTCCCCTGCCTCAAGAAGGCAGAGCGATCCCCACCGGCTCCTCTTTTGGTCTCAGATCCCTAAAACAGCCGCAGGAGAGCGCTGGTGCCCAGGGAGGCAGGGCAGATGCCAGTGCTGCAAGGAGGCGCTCTGTGCTCTACTGGTGACAGAAAACCGTGCACTGATGCAGGCCAGCACTGTCATCTCTGGGTATTCAGAGGCCATAAATTCAGCTTGCAATTTGCTCTGCTGCTGAAAGCCCACCTTCCTTCCTAAGGAAATTGGAGCAGCTCCACTGAGCTATACCATGTAGCCCAGTGTGCCATATTCCCATACCCACAGGCGCTGCCAGGCCAGTGCAGGATGCTGGAGCAAGAGCAGGCCCGGGAAGTGTCCTGTGGCTGGGATAATTTTGGAGGTGAAGGTTTAGGTGGGATTTGGGGGTGAAGGACAGCACATCTGACCTGGGAGACAGTTGCAAGCAATCTGACACAGCTCTGTCCCCACCATGCACCTCCCCGTCCTCTTCTAGCTCATGAGATGTGCACCGAGGACTGAAGGAGAAGGGCTCAAGCATTTCTTGACGTGAATGTTCAGCTGCGATGCTCTTGAGAGGCTTTATGAGCCCACAACAGATGGTCCTGGTTCCTCTAAAGCCCAAGCTTCAAAGGACATTTCCCAGTCTGCCAGCACTATGTGAGGCAGGCAAACAGGCTCCAACAGACTGATTTTCTGCTTGGTTGTGTTTTGGGATCCCCTTGCCTGGCTCTGACATTCAGAGATCAAGGAAAATGGTCCACAAAATATATGGAGCAGGGATTCACCAAAGCTGTCCTGTTTGACCTCCGGGGAACACAAAGCCTGGAGCAGCCTCTTGAGCCCTTCCCTTGTGGGTCCAGCATCCAGCTGAAGATGGGATGTGATAAAAGCATCCCAGGGGAGAGTCAGCCACCCTATATAAATGCTGCCACATGTTCGTGTGTGCCCTGCCTCACTCCAGCTGCCAGCCTGAGCTCTCTGCCTTTGTCTGCGCCAGGAGCAGGAGCCTCCTCCCACAGCAGGGATTTATAGCCTGCACACAGCCACCTCTTAACCCCTCTTTGTGACGCTGAGCGGGCAGAAAGCAGGCGGCCACGCTGCCAGGCAGTCTGCCAGGCCCTCACCTCTCCACGTCTTGCGCTCTCCTCTGAATTCACCTTCATTTTCTGCCTTGCAGCCCTTTCGGAGACACAGGGCTTGGTTGGTGGCAAAAGCAATTTTCCCCCTCTGCGTGGGGGGAGCGGCCCCTGTTTTGCTCTTGTCAGCCATGCCCATCTTCCTGATCGTTTATGACAGCCCTGTTAAGAGATATAAAGGGGATGCCAGGGGTGGTTCACACCCCCCAGGCAAGGTAAAGCCAGTGAGAGTCTATCTGGAGAAGGACTCAGCTGTGTGAGCATGGCCATTGCAGCTGGATTAATCAAACCCACCATTAACACTTTCCTGGGGCACACAGGTCCCCTGCCAGCCCCAGAGCATAGGCCTCCAGCCGGCATGTCGCTCTGATTGAGCTGCAAATGCTCCAGCTCCTTAGTTTGCTCTGCCTCAGATCGATGAGTGCAGGCGGCTCCAATCAATTCCACTTTACCACTTGCTATCGAGTTCAGATCTGCGCTCTCCCAGCTGGTCCCGCTTCCTTTGTTCGTGCAGAGGAGGAATTCAGGCATCTTATCCCACCTGGACACTGCTGCGCCCTTGCAGAGTCAAGTTCCCCAGTAGAGGCAAATAATACCCCGTGGATGCAGATGTTCCTCCCTGCTCTCCCCACTGGAGAGCCAGCAATGAAGGATTTGAATTTGTGCTACGACTGGAGCCCTGAAAGCATCAACCTGGCTGGGCAGAATGTGAAAGTGGGTGGCTGGATGAGGCCATGAGGTTTGCGTGATATAATATAGCTGTTGCCACCAAGCTGGCATCTGTCATGAGGCTTCCCTGCCATAAGCCTGGTTTTTCTGGGGAAATACTGCAGGCAGCTGCAGAGAGCTCCTGTGGCTTGGCTCCCCTGTCCCCACGGGCACTGAGTGCGGCCTCAGCTCTCCAAGGCTTGAGCCCATGCAAAACAATTTTATGGTTAAAAAAAAATAACGCTAAAGAGTTTACATAGTGGCTTTTTGGAAATTTCCCTCAAACCCATACCTGGCATTTGTCAGTGAAACAAGCATTTCTTACCCTCTGGTAAGTCATTTTTTTCTTCTGTCTGTCACCCAGCTCTCTCGCTGGCCTGTTTCCAGGGTGCTGTGCCTGGATTTGTGGAAATGAAGTTCCCCACGGCTCTCCACACCTCGTCAACTGTTAATGAAATAATGGATCACACCAGAGAGCAGTTATGACGTTCAGGGTCGTGGATGTGCAGAGGGCTGTCAGAGCTGAGAGCAAAGGCAGAAAAGGCTTGGCATGGCTGAGGCAGCGACCAATGTGTCTGGCTCTGAGCTGGCAGATGTCTGTCAGCAAGTTGTCATCTCTTCTTTTGGTCAACTAGCATGGTTGCAATGATATTATCAACTGCATAATGATTTCTTTTGACAAAAAGGTTGGGGAGCTGCGAAAAGCGTCTGCAAGAATTTGCTCCATTTGGTAAATGCACATGCTCTGGGCATATCCCACGTGTCTGGACAGAGAGTGTCCGAGTGGCCTGAATGCACTCACAAAACCCAGGTCTGCATCACATGTGCGAGTGTTAATGCAGAAATGCCCTAGTTTGTGATGCCAGGGAGGAGCAACGTGTCACATCATACATGGGATTTGGTGTGGGCCCATGTTCTCCATGTCCCTCCTTGCTTTCCCCCAACTTATCATTTGACTTTGGCCCTTGCCACCCCTGTGCAACTCATGGCAGCAGGCTAGGGTGACAGGGGGCTGCAGAGCATCCCTCCCATGCCAGCCTGCTCCCTGCCTTCCCCAGGGCACCTGGCAGCCAGCTGGGATGGGTGGGCATGGCTGCTCCCTGCCATTTGCTTCCAGCCTGATGGGAGCTGAGATATCTGGAAGGGATAGACGAAGCTTGCAGGCTCCTAAGTGCTATGGAGCAACCGGTGGGGGATGTGCTTGGTGTGCACACGGGGGGCTGCTGGAAGAGGGATGCTTCCAGCCTGGGAACAGCTTGCCAAATGAAAGCATGCTGCCTGCATGAGGTATCTGGGAGCAGTATCCCCCTGCACGTGGGCAGCTGCGGTGGTGAGAGCGGCCCGTCTCACCCACTGCCCAGTCTTTGATGGTCTCCTGGTGCAAATGTGTAGCAACATCTACCCTGGACACAATCCCTGCCTCTAAGTATTTGCAAGGCTCCTTGTGCTCGTCTTTGTATTTAGCAGTACTTGATGGATTTCTTTCTATGGATTTGTCCAGTCTTGTTCCTAAACCACGTAGCATCTGCAGCGGCCCATGCCAAGTCACCTCCTCATGTTTATCCCTGATCTGCCAGTCTCTCCCCACCCTCCCCCAGCCACGCAGATCTCTGCTCTGTAACCCCAGTTGTCTCTTTTTGATGCCAAAGAGCCCTGGTCCATCACCCACCCCATGCGCAGAAACCTTTGATCATACTCTTGCCCTTCTCTGCGCATTTTCTAGATCTGCTGTATCCTCAGGATGGGGGGACAAGGAGCACACACAGGCCAGGACTGACCAGGGAATAGTGGCACCTCTGATGTCATTTCTAACTTTTCCTAACCCTTCCTATCAGTTTTAATAGAGAGGTTTTGCAGTTTTGACCTCTGGTGAGTGCTGAGGGGATGTTTTCACGGCCTGTCAGAGCTCCTGGTCTTAGAACCCATCACTTCAGACATGAGGCTAGGCTTGATTTCCCCATGTGTGTCACTTCCCTGACACTGGCTTTTGTCTCGTTTTATTGCCAAGTTGCTCAGCCTCTGAAAGTCCTTCTGCAATTCTCAGCATTCATGTGCAGTATCCAGAATAGTTCAATATTATTTAGCAGATTTTGTCACTTCTCGACTAACTTCATCTCATCAAAGGATCTGCTTGTGGAAATGCAGGTGACCTCTCTCAGCTGGATCACCCTCAGGTGCCTGCTGGCTCTTTCCAAGAAAGCCACTAGCTTTGAAAAAAAAATTCTCTTTAAGAGATCTGGGTCGACTCTTTCCCAATATGTCATATTTATCCATCTGTCCCCTAATCATGCCAGTTTCCTACTCCTTATGCCAATTTTTGTTCATTTGCAGAGAACAGATGTGTCACTTATCAGTCTGGGGCTCCCCAGCTGCCTCCTGGGAAGCATTTTAGGTGTCACAGTTGCCGCCTTCCAGTCCTCACATCCCCTGCTGTACCCAGACCTCGTGGGAGGTTGGGGTGTCACCCAGCAGATGTGACATCCTCCCGGTCCCTGCTGCGCTGCACAACAGGGCTTATGTAGGGTGCTCCCGAGGAGGGAAGGGGCTGGAGTCACCACAGACATTTCTAAGCTCCCAGGGATGGCTTTTATTTGAAGCTATGGAATAAGTACCTGGAGATTCAAGGGGCTGCAGCCGACCCAGCGCCTGACTCAAATGACACGTTGGCAAGTGTCAAATGCTAAATTCAGCCCCCACATCACCTGTGGGTGAATCATCTTCCAGCACCTCCTCAAGAGTGTGCAGGAGCAGAGATCTTCTCCTCTGAGTCACCAAAAGCTGCTGCCTGGGGAATGCTGGGCTGTGTCCACACCACCCAGGGTTAAACGGGAGGGGAAGGTTGACTGGGACAGTGTGGCCTGAGCCCTCCTAGACCCAGGGAAGGTCCTGTGTCCTGTTCTTGGCCTGGCTGCCAAACAGGGCTCCTGTCCCCAGCTGTGGGTGAGCACAAGGACCGCTCAGGGTAGCTGAAGCAGCTCCTCGCCCAGGAGGACGGATGAGGGCTGAAGACACACACAGCTCTCCACAGGACTGGCAGGAGCCTGGAAGACGTTGCCTGGGTTTTTCTTCCTGGTTCGTGCTCCGACCTGCCTGGGAAGTGTTTACCCAGGCAAGCAGCTACTGCTGCCTTCGGTGAGAGGAAGGGCTGTGCTGTGAGCTCCAGCCCAGAGATGACAGAGAAGAGCTCCTGGACCCTCCAGAGATGGAGAAGAGGGTGGGAGCAGAGGTCCCGGTGCAGAGGTCCAGCCCCAACTCCTTGCAGGCCACTGCAGAAGGCCTCCTGTCTCCCCTGTTCCTGCAGTCCATAAGAGTGAGCCAAAAATCACTTCTGTGCACCCATGGGTTGTTCTCCTCCCCACTGAGGACTGTGTGCGCAGCAGCTCCACCACCATCCTTCCCTCCTTCCTGGGGGCTCTGTGGGCAGTGTGAGCAGCAGGCAGCCCCCAGGGCCGCGCATCCCGCTGGGGGTCTTCCCACTGCAGCTGCAAGAGAGCGCAGCTGAAATGTGGAGTCTGGCAAGCAAGTGGCGCAGCGTGTGCTCCCTGATCCTCTCCCGTCTGCCAGTCCCACCCCACGTCCCCCACCAGTCCCTATACCAGCCATGCTATGTGACAGCCATCTGTCACAGCGATCTGCCAGGTTGTGGCAGCTCACGGGCGGAGTGGCATCGCGGCCACAATTGTGGCATCGGGGCCAGTCTCTACGGTGCAGGCATCAAACCTGAGACCCAACATGCATCAGATACGAGGGATGTAAACAGTTGGGGATTGGAGCAACACCAGCTGCTGCGTGAGACGCAGATGGAGCTTGGCTTTGGTGGTGCAAATGCAGAAATCTGTCGCTGCTTCTTCAAACCCAAAATGAACTGCTGTGAATGGAGGGATGTCGCTAGTGTCTCGTCACGACTGCAGAAAAAATATGAGCAGCCTGTGCCTGTGCTGAGCCACACGGGGTGTAAGGAGCTCATTTGGCCTCCTTCCGGACTCCCCTTCAAAGCTCCCCAAGCACAAAGAAGTGTCCTGAGAGGGGCTCTCACCCCAGCTATGTTTTCTTCACCCTGCCACCCCGTGTTGCTGTCTGGGTGGTTTGGCCCAGGGGAAGCCAATATCCAGGGGAAGCTCAAATCTGAGGGCTCAGGTGGGTTCAGGGATCTTCTTGATGCCCCTCCAAGGCTCTGCTGAAGCCTCAGCTGAGAAGGGGATGCCCCACAGGGCACAGATCAGAGAATGGGGCTACACTGGGCCAGGTGCCCACCTGCCGAAAGGCCACAGAGGAATTTGGAAGAGAAACAGGTCCAGCAAATGGTGAGGAGCTGCTGGGGTCCTAGGTGCGCTCAGACCACAGACCATCTTCCATCCCCAGCATGGCCCTAGTGCAGTGGCCTCTCGAAGGAGTGAGAGATGGGAGGCATGCAACAGGACAGGATGGGAAGGAAGGACCGCTGCAATTCCTCTGGTATATACTGGTAGTATCTGTGAAAAAACCCACCACCACAAGCTCGATGCCTCCTCAGTCACCTCTCGGGGGACGCTGAGCGTGTGTTTTCCAGGCCTGAGGATTTAACAAGAGCCATCTCCAACAGATGTTGCTGAACATCCTCCTTGGTTACTGACAGAGGGTGGAAGTACTCTCAATCTCATGTGCCATCAGCCCTGCATCCTGCTTCCTTCCAAATGCCGGACAGACAGATTTATTGAGAACCTCTGTCTTTTCTGCATTTTAATAACAGTCTCATCATCCCCATCTGCCGGGATTGAGGTCTGCTGCTAGATCTCAAACACTGCCTTGTATTCACTGATTCCTGGCAGACACTTTTTCTCCTCCTGATGCCTTTTGTGTCTTGCATTCCCTACGCTCTGCAATTTCCAGACTTGTTTGCTGGGTGCTGGCTGTCTTCTCCCTAGGGAGGAAGCTCCCTCAATGTCCTATTGGACCTGGGGGGATCTGGCTGGGTTTCTTGGGCAGGAGTGTGCAGTGTGTACATACTCCATAAATCAGCAAATCTGGGGCTCGCTGGGCTCGCTGGGCAGGCGTTTGGCATGTGCTGCGCCACGCTGGCACAGGAGGCTCGGCTCTTCAGCAGCCCCATCCCAGCTCTCCTCCTGCATGGGAGCTGAGAGGAAGGGGGGTCACCACGAGAAGCTTGCCTCTCCAGGCATCCTCTCCTCCCTGCAGAAGGCACCCTGATGGCCACATCCAAACTTCTGTTGCCATAGTGGGGCAGGAGCCCAGCTCATGGTGTGGGGACAGGCAGGGCCACGCTGTGGCAGCTCTCCCCCCTCACTATATGCCTCTGCATGGCTTCACCTCACGGCGGTCCTGCTTTTGGAGCATCCTGCCTCTGGCACCCTTCCCTTTCAGGCATAGTTGACCATGGCCTTCAGGGGATTCAGTCTGCGAGCAGGGCTGGGATTGCGTTTGGGTGAATGGCGTGCACGCTTAAGAAGGGGTGTGGAGGATTTGGGAGTGTAGGTCTGGAGACGGGGCTCAGTGGCTGCCGGGGGTTAGGAGGGCACGGGGAAACCATCGGTCCTGGGCGGTGAGTGAGCAGGGGTGGTGGTGGCTGGAGATGGGGGGTGTGTGGCGGTAACAGTCAGAACATACGCACATGTGCTGTTTGCCACTGCAAGGGCCTCAGCCTCCGCTGCCACGCACCAACACACTGCTCCCAGTGCCACTGCCCTGCTCTGCACACTTGTCACCGCTGGCCCCTTATCGGCAAATGCAGCCCTGCCTGGGCTGCACCCCCGGGGATGTCCCCCAGCCCGTGTCCTGAGGCTCTACACGCTTGCCCGACATCCCTGCGCACCTAGCCTCGGCTCAGCCTTCTTCCCGAGCACCTTCCCCTGGCTTGGCCCAGCTCACCCCGGTCCCGTGGTGCTTCTTGTGGGGGTCCCTGGTGCCAGCCTGGTGTTCTGGTGACTGCCTGGCGCGATCTGCTCCGCGTGTCCTGCACGGGGCTGGTTCCGTGAACACCACCTGGGCAGTGGATTTGCCATCGAGGGACCCTTTATTGCTCCTATCTCGTTAGCAGCCTTCCCGGTGGCCCTTGTCCAGGTGCCACCGCAGGCACCTTTCCTTCGCTCCCAGAGCCGGGCGATGCTGCGGGGAGGGGGCGGGCAGCGGCGGCGGCACCCGGGGCAGGATCAGCCCCGCGGCCTCCGGGCTCCGCAGCCAGAGGGACGAGGCGGCGGGCAGCC
>VYXH01004863.1:183373-211121 GCA_013397275.1 Burhinus bistriatus
CCCCGCCGCCCGGGGGCGCCGCCGAGCCGCTGGCCGCCGCCCAGCCCGACATCGTGGCGGCCTACCGGCTGCAGAAGGAGCGCGACTTCGAGGACCCCTACAGCGGGGCACCGCCGCCCGCCGCCCCCGACGGGCCCCGGTACGTCTCGCCCAAGCACCGGCTCATCAAGGTGGAGGCGGTAGAGAAGGTGCCCGCCAGCCCCCCGCCGCCGCCCCCGCCGCCGCTGACACCCGCCGCTCCCAGCTCGCCCCCGGCCGGCCCCGAGCCGCCCGACGAGCCGCCGCAGGAGGTGAGTGTCCCCGGGGCGCCCCACGGCCGGGGGAATGCGCTGGGTTGCCGTGCCGGACCCTCGGCGCCCACCGCGGGGAGCAGGGCCGGGACCCCCGGGGCAGGCGGAGCTCAAGGGTAGAGGGCTTGCCGCCGCAGGAGCCACGGCCGGGCTCAGCAGAGGCTCCCGCTTGGCGTCCCCCCGTGCCCCAGCAGCACCAACATGCAGGTCACACGTCAGCAGCACCGAGGGCGGCCCTGGCTTCTCCGCCAGCTCCGGCGGTAGGCAGGTATAATCCCCAGCAGGAAGCGTCGCTTGCTGAGGTGCGAGAGCGCAAGTCCTGCTGGCCACCTTCCCTCCCTCCCGTCTTGCCATTTCTTTGCAGCCAAGTGCTTGGTGCTCCACAGAGATGAAGACCTTCCAGCCTGGGAAGGCCCCGCGTGACACAGGACTGTCTCCGGTGGCCTCTGAGGCTGAGGCCAGTGGCCCTGGGCCTCCTTCTGCCCTGCGCTCGGCGGCGTGGATCTCCCTCTGCCTACTTGCCAGGGCCTGCCGGTGCCAGCGGTGGCCGACGACGGGCCCCCCCGAGCTGCCATGCTGCTTTGTCAGGAAGCCTCAGTGCCTCTTTGTCTGCCGCCTCCCAGCCAGCTTCTTGGGGGGTGAGAGCAGAGCCTGGTGCTGCTGGTGCTGGAAAGGAAGTGAGAAACATCCCTGGCAAGAGGCAGGAGCCGGGGAGAAGCTCCCCGTGGGGAGACGTGCTCCAGGTGGCATGAGGACCTGGTAGAGGAATAAACCCGCTGGGGCTGCAGCCGTGGGTGCCAGGCCTCTTAGCAGACAGGCTGATGTGGGGACTGCACAAATAAAGGCAGGAGGGGTAATTAGTGCCTGCCAGCGCTACCGCCTGCAAGACAGGGCTTGTCAAGCAAACTCGACGGGATTGCAGATCTGGCTGGTGGAGGGAATGGTGGATACAATCATCCCATCCACAGTCCTGGCATCGCCGGGTGGCACGACGAAACGAGTGCCGGGCAAAACCCACTCAGGAGTGTTTTAAGCAGATTGAAAAACTTGTTGCTGGTGGATCTTGGAAAGTTGCTTGTACTGACTAAATGACTTTCGGGAGGTTTCCGGAGGGGCTCGGCAGAAACCCCCTTTTAAGCCAGGATCCTGTAAACTGACCACTGTGGGCAGTGGAGGAGGAGGGCACTGGCAGCAGGGAGCGGAGGTGCCATTGTGATGATGTGGTTTGCTGAAGCAGGCTGGATGGTTTTTCCTCTGGAATGCGTGGTGTGGGATCAGAGGGACCAGGAGCAGGTGATCGTCATAGGAGGGCCTCGGACTGTGATGTGCAAAGGGCTGAGCAGGAGTTGCGGAAAGCCAACAGGCACAGCCAGGGCTGTGCAGGCATCCGAGGGCTGGGGAGGACCCGAGATGTTTAGAGAAAAGCCAAAAGCTGGGATACACCTGGGGAAACCCTGCTAAGACTACTAGGCCTAAGAAGACCCTTCATCTTATCCAAGATACATGGTGATTAGATTATCTCCTGCGTGCCTCTGTGGGGAGGAGGTTTCTAATTCTTCAGGGTTCTGGTACGTGATGGACACAGGCAGAGCTCTGAAGGTTGGGTAAAGCCAGAGATAAGGTGGGAATATTTGATAATGCATGCAACTGTCCATTAAAACAATTTCCCTGGAGGAGCTAGGGAGCATCCACCACATGGAACATCTCTGTTGGGCTTGAGGGCCCTTTGCAGCTCCCATCTGTTGGCCTTGACCTTGGGCTGAGCGGTGGGAGGGTTCCCTGGTTGCTGCAAGGTCATGGGGGTTCTTTCTGGAGGTGGTCCAGAAGGATGGAGGCGCTTGCTGGGGGTTGCTTCTGCTGACTCCTGCTCTTGGAGACAATGTCAAGGTATTCTGGAGCAGGGTTAAGGCACCCCAGGGCCAGGCTGGAGTCTCTGCTGAGCTCTCCAAGCCGAGGTGATGGTTGTGGCAGGGCCTCAGTGCTCCTATGCTTAGGAAGAGGCAGTGGGCCCTATCTGCTGCAGGGACTGGCACTCCAGCAGGCCCACGGGTGTGGGCCTTGAGTTGTGGTGATGCTGAAGATGCAGGGAGATGTACAATTCTAGGTACAGGCAGGGCTGCTGGGGCAGAGACGGTTTGTGCTAACAATTGTCAGTGAAAAACACTGTAATAAAACATGCAGCCCTTCCGAGCAGGGATGACAAGGATGGACAGAAGTGGAAGGAGTGCAGCCACCAGTTCCTGGTTGCATGGTTTAGCCAAGGCCGTATGGTTTGCGGTACGGGTGCTGCATTGAGGCTGGGGGACCGACCACGTTCCCTGAGAGCCCTGTGCCCACTGTAGCTGTCCTGGCCATTCTGGAGAATTGAAGATGAGGCAGGAACAGCTTGGCAATGGCATCCCTCCTGCCTGGGCCACACACGCGTGCTGTGCTATGCGTTGCTATCATCGGGTGAGTTGTTGCATCTTTCTGCCTTGTGTGGGATCCACAGCATCCTGTGGGGATGCGCTTAAGGCAAGCTCTGTAGCAGCTCCTGCTCTGTTACAAATGCTTGCTGGACATGGTGGGGACCAGCATAGGTGCTGCTCCCTCTGCTTGGTCCAGGCAGTCCTATCCTTACAGCAGCGGACAACGGACTGGCCCTGTATGGCTCACCTGAGTGAAGTGGGCACCCTGGAGATGTCTTCTTTGCCCTGTCTGAATTAGGCATGAGGAGCAATGCCATCAGGGTGTGGTGGGGAGAGATGCGGTGAGGGACCTCCCTGCTTGGGGATGCCTGCACCCAGGGCACAGCATGCTTGGGAACCACATTGAGGATCTTCCTGGGGACATCTCTTTCTCGTGCCCGCCAGGACAGGTCGCTGGCGTTTTTGCTGGGAGCGCAGGGTCAGTGCTGCGGGGTGTGGGAACGGCTGGCCAGGAAGCTCTTGGGCGTGTGTCTTTCCTGCGAGAGCCTCCCCAAAGTGAGTCACCCGGCGCGATACCGGGCTGTCAGCCCCGCGTTCCCTCCTCCTATGCCACAGGGGCAGGCCTGGGCTCCCCACCTGGCCCCGTTGTCCCCCACAGGCTGCCGACCAGACCCTTCTTGGAAGGCCAACGCTCAGTTTGCTTTTGGGTTTGGCTTTGGCATCCACCAAAAGTCAAGCTGCAAGATGTGTAAAACTGGGGAAATTTTGCACCTGACAGAGAGAACAAACTGAGTTTGGTTAGAACTCAGTGTGGCTCCAGCGTGAAACTCAGCAATCTTATGGGAGGACCTCAAACGTGCTTTATTTTCAGGGCAAGAAACTTCTTTATAAAGTGAAGGATCTCCCCAGGTGTCCTCTAGGGACCTCTCTATAGAGTGGAATGTCTTGTTGCAGCACAAGGCGGTGGCAGGTAGGATGTTTGTAGGCAAGATGGGGTGAAGAGCCCCAGCTCTGCCCTGGGATCTTGGTGTCTGAACTGTGAACTCTCTTGGAGAGCTGGTCCCCTGGTTGGCAGCACAAAACCTGTTTTACTGCAAGAACCCAGTGATGATCTGGCCCTTCGCCTTAATTTTCTTTTGGTTTTTTGTTTTTTTTTTTCCTGACAGTTGGCAGGAATAATAGAGTGAGAGCAGCCTTGGTACTGCAGCAGGGATCTGGGTGTGCATTGCCAGGGCAGATAAATGCGTGAAAAACACTCACATGCCCAAAGAACATGTGTGTCCCGGTGCTGGTGGTGCCCTATTGCATCCTGAAGGACTGCTCTGCACCAAGAGCTGTCCTGGGATGGTGGCTTTGCATGTCAGGCGTGCGCTTTGCACCCTGATTATTTCAAATCTAGCAAAGCGTGTGCTGTGTGTGAGCAGCCGATGCCTCGCTACCGTCTGAGCGGCCATCTGAGAGGCACGGGGTGCTGGGATCGGCCAGGTGGTAAAAGCAGCTCCCTCCGTGATGTGGGAGGTGAGCGAAGCATGGAACAGCCTGGCCTTTGACCGAACCGGGGGGCGGGGGGGGGGGTATCTGGGGCACGCCGTGGGAGCTGCCTTGCCAGCGGAGATGGCCCCCTCCCGCACTGGGGGAGCGGCTGCGTGCACTGTGGCTGCTGCAGAGGGCCCCGCAGGGCTCGTGAAGTTCAGTGCTCGGATGAGGAAATGTCAGAGATGCAGTTTCCTGGGCAACCTTAATTCGGCCCCATGTGCGAGAGCATTAGGACACAGTGGGTAATTGCATGATCCCTGCTGTTTGCCCTCTAAGAGCCCTGCTCCATTCCTGGCATGGCTGGAGCCTTCAGCCCCTCCAGCCCTGGGGCTTGGGGTACCGTTCTCGCTTGCTTGATTGTGCATCCTGAGGTTGCAATGCTCCTGAAGACAGTCAGGAGTTGCCTTCCCAGCTTTTCTGTGGCTCTCTGCTGTAATATCTGACCATTTAAAAAATGAATAGGTTTACATTCTCAGTACCCAATGGTGGGGAGACTTGGCTCCTACGAAGAGGCATCCTTGAGATAGTGGAGGAGTAAAGCCAGTGTGGCAAAACCCCACCAAGCCCAGGGAGCTTGGAGACTCAAGCCCCTGATCTGAGCCATTTACTCTGGTTCTGAGCTAAGCCCAGCAAAATGTGCTGCGTAGAGCCTGTCTAATTGCTGCTGAGTGCCTCTGCACCCCCTTGCAAGCAAAATACCCAGTTTTAGGGGTCTCAGCAGAGTCGTGTTCAGATTCTCCACCATCCTCTGCTTTCTAGACCTGGAACTGGAGGCATCTGAGTGGGGGCCACTCCATGAGCTTGCTGGAACCTTGTGTGTCCCTCCCTGGGAAGCCAGACCCAAGCGCCAAGGAAATATGGAGACTTTCCTGCGGCTGGGAAGCGCGACCACTGCGTGCAGTGGAGCCTCTCACCTGCTGAGCTGCTGAGCTGGTGCCCTGTCTTGTCTGAAGCTGTTCTGTGTTTACGGGGTGAGAGAGGGAGGGCCCAGGACTGGCGCCAGCAGCAAGCCTGGTCTATGTCTGTCTAGCAAAATGCATCTAGGAAATGGGGTTTGTGGCAGGTTTGAATGCGGGCAGGTTGGGCTCGGAGTGGGGGAAACAAGCAGGCAACCCCTTTCTGAGCCCAGGAGGGTGAGCAGACTGCGTTTCACAGCCTCACAGCATGCCTGGGGCCACCAGAGCTCCTTGCAAAGGGTGAGCATGTGGCATGGCGCTGCCCGCCTGCCTCGCAGGCGTTCCCTTGTCGAGCCTGTGCATTTGTGCCTGTCGGGATGCCTGCCTGCTCCTGCCTCCCTTGGCATGGCGCCTGTGCGAATGAGCTGTTGCCGGCATGGGGCTGTGCTCTGCAGATGTCATTGCGACGGAGCAAAAGCCTCTTTGCAGCTTTCTGAGGCGTGGGTGCAGCCTGCAGGATCTCCCGGCCGGCTTTTTGGAGTGGCGGGCACCGATCTGCCCTCAGTATCTCGTAGGCAGCAACTGGGAAGTACCTGCTTGCCGCAGGCTGAACCCCTCTTTGCTGTGGAGAGGAAAAAGGTGTTTAGAAACCAGAGGGGCTCCCCACAGTGAATTTGCCGCTGCTGTTCCTCATCTCCCTGCCCAGCAGGTGTTAGGTCAGGTCCCAGGAACCGAGCAGCTGCAGGAGTCACCGATGACTTAGGATTCCCTGGGGGTTTTCACCCCAGCGGTGGCAAGCAAAGGGCTGCAGCCCTCTGGGCTCAGCGTTGCCCCTGGGTGTCCCTGCTGCCCGGCGGGGGCTGAGCGATGCCGCGTCTCCCTCGGATGATGGATACAAGAGCAGATTTCCTGTCTCCTGCTGCAAAGCCAGGGGCTGGCTGTTCCTGCAGCCCCATCCCAGCTCGCTGGCTCTGGGCCCTGCCTGCAGAGCCAGCAGGAGGTTTTGCTCTTTCCCTCTCATCTGCCTCTGGGAGTGATGCTCTGCCACTTGATTGCACCCTGGTATGGAGGGGCCAGGCTTGGAGAGCTGCCCTGGCTCCCCACTGCATCGGCCACCCAGGGAGCCCGGAGCTGAGACGTTTATGGAGGAGGCAGTGAGCCGGGGCACTGGGAGCTGCGTTCCTCCCGCAGCTTGGAGTGACGCGAGGGCTCAGGGCTGCACGGAGGTGTTTACAGCTCTGGTTCCTGTTCCCTTTTCCTGCTGGGTTTTGCTGCTGAAGGCTATTGTCGGGTCGTTTTGCACAGGAAGGAGGAAGAAGCGTTTTGTTTTAATTCGATTGTGGGAGCTGGAAAGGAATGCATGAGCGGCCCTGGGCTCCAAGACTGGCCAGGAGCAGGGACAGCATGGTGGTGAGGACACAGCCTGGCGCCGGGTGGCTTTAGGCAGCTGCCGCACTGTGCTCGGGCTGTTTGGTCCTTGCTGTAGGACCTCTGCATTGTGGTGGCAAAACCCATCTCACCAGATGGTCTAGCCTGGGGTTTGCAGCCTGGTGGGTGAGCAGACCCTGGCAAAGGTGCTTGGGTGCACTCAGACCCTGCTGGAAATATCACCTGGCCCTGTTTTGGGACAAGACTTTTGGGCTGGAGATGAGATATACAGCTCCAGGCTTGCTGGGGGCTGCAGCATCTTGCGATGGGGTGCTCTGACTGGGAAGCTGCTGAGGTGCTGGAGCAGGCGTGTGACTGCAGCGCTGGAGGGGATCAAGCTCTGGGACATGCCCCATATCCTACTGCAGGATCATTTCCTTTTTGCTAGTAAGGGCAAACCTTGGGCTTTTTGTGCCGTCCCCGAGACACGGCACTTGAGGGGCTCCTGGTCCTGCTTCCCAGTCATTCCTGATCGCATGGAGGAGCCCTGTCTTGTGTTACCTGGGACATGTGTGGGGATGCTGCAGGGGCCTGGGAGGAGCAGAGAGGGAAGCCATAGTCTGTTCTTAGCCCTTTTCTTAAGAAACATCTTCAAACAAGCCTGCAGGAGCCCTGGGAAATAACCAGTGAGTTCCCAGTCATGTCAGTGGCAGCTGACACCCCTGTACTGGGATCTGTGCCCCTTCTCTGCCTTGGGCGAGGAAATGTGGCTGCATTCAGGGAGAGCATCTGCGTGCCGTGGGGGGAACACAACACTGCTGGCAGCCCCATGGCGCAGTGGGGGCCTTGCTGGGGCGTCTGCGTGGGTGCTGGCAGTGCCAAGCTGGTGGTAAGGGAGGAGGCTGGGCTGCCTTCTGCTCTGCTTGGCTCCATCCCATCTTTCGGGACAAGGCTGGAGCACTTCCACGGCCGAGTGCTGGTGTCTGGAAAGCCACCGGCTGCCAGCACCTGCTCTGCGAGGCTGCCATGATGCGGGCTTGGGGTCCCAGCTGCTGCTCTGGCTGTTGCTAGCAGAGCTCGTGGTGAGGTTTCAAGGGGCTTCAACTGGTTGCTGACCTCCCCAAAAAGGCAGGGAGTACCCTAACCCTTCTCCTACCTTTCCCCTCTTCCAGCTGGCTGTCCTGGAGGACTACGCAGATCCCTTTGATGCAGCGCAGGTGGTGGGTAGCCAGGCAGGGCTGGAGAAGGTGATGGAGAACGATGGATACATGGAGCCCTATGAAGCCCAGAAGATGATGGCTGGTAAGGTGGAAGGCTCCGTGCAGAGGCCGCTCTTTGCAGCTCCGGTCCCTGCTATGTGAATTTGGTGGCCACTGTATTCTGTTCCTTGCAGCCCGTGACAGCACTGGCTCCCCCAGACAAGGCAAATCTGAGCAATCACTGCAATGGTGCACAGCTTTAGCCATGTGCGATGGGCTTCCAGTAGCCAGAGCACTCACAAAGGCTAACCGAGCAGTAAAGGCACCTTGATAAGTTCCATCTAAACATGAGGAGGAACTTCTTTACTTTGAGGGTGGCAGAGCACTGGAACAGGCTGCCCAGAGAGGTGGTGCAGTCTTTGACTCTGGAGACATTCCAAACCTGCCTGGACGCCATCCTGTGCAACCTGCTCTAGGTGAACCTGCTCTGGCAGGGGGGTTGGACTAGATGATCTCCAGAGGTCCCTTCCAACCCCTGTGATTCTGTGATTTCTGCCTGCGGTGCTGCCCCCCGGGACTACAGTGCCTGCCTGCCAGGCTGAGCCAGGAGAGACCTGACATTCAATGTGTCTGGCATAAAACTAAGATGGATGTGGGAGCTATTTAATTTGGTTAGGACTGGTCCAGAGCATGCCGTTGCCGTTGTCTGCCGCAGCAGTGGGGTCCCCAGTGGGCTTGTTTATGGCTGGAAAGCAGGCGAGGTGAGAGCTCATGCTCCTGAAGGCATCGCTTTTACTGCTGTGGCGCACACAGGGTCACTGCTGGCTTGCACACTCCAAGCTCTGGCTCTGCTTTGCAGTCCCGTGGTTTTCCTGGAGCGAGTGGTTTCTGGAAAGCTCACACAGCTTTTTGGAGGAGGCCATTGCATTTCTTGAAAATATTGGCAAGTGGTGAAGAGGCTGCTTGTGTCTGCGGGAGAGACTTTTGTTTCACTGGAGGGAAGGGCATTTTATTAAACTAGCCACGGTGGGTATCCAGGGAAGAAACTTGGTCTCACTGCTCATGGGGAATTGGGCTCTGGGATACTCTGTCCCCCTGGACCCCGCTTTTCAGGGCTACCTGAGACCGGGAATGTTGTACTGTGGGAAGAGAAAGTGTCCTGGTGCTGTGGACTGCTCAGGACCCCACTGCTCAGCAGTTCCCCTGCTTCTAGCAGGCACTTGCTGGAAGTTTTGGGGATCTCCTCCATCGCTGCTTCTCCCTACCCCATATCACCCTCAGGTGAAATTGAGCCCTTTCATCTAGCAGGGCTTTGGGGACCATGGCCAGGCTATGTCGGGCAAAAAGCTCATGGTCTCTTCCCTATTCTCCTGCTAGAGATCCGCCAGAAGGGCTTACGGGAGGTTCCGGCCCGGCCGCTGCACCTCTACGACACTCCCTACGAGCCTGTGCTTGGAGGGCTGGACCTGGATGGCGACCGCCCGGCTTGCCCCAGGCCCAGGGAGTCCCGGCTGCCCGAGGATGACGAGCGGCCGCCAGAGGAATACGACCAGCCATGGGAGTGGAAGAAGGAGCGGATCTCCAAAGCCTTTGCAGGTGAGTGATAGGAGCAGCCATAAAGGATGGATAGCAGCCATAAAGCGACCGATGCTGTGTTGCGTTTTGCCAGAGGGGAGCTGGCTCCTTGGAGTTTCTTCGTCTTTTGGGATCAGTGGTGTTGGCCTCTGCATTTCCCTGGCTAGGGGAGTGCTCATGCACTTGCAGAGACTGTTTGTCTTCAGCAGGGAGCCAGCCAGGCTGGGTGGCGTGGTGGATGGAGCTGCTTTGGCAGCCTGTCCAGTCCCCATGTCTCATTGCCTCTTCCCCCCTCTAACTGAGCACAGCCTCTGGTGCAAGTTGACCTCCCACCCCCCACCCCCGAATTGTTTGGGAGAGGCTCGACCCTGGGCTCAAGCAGATGCCTCATTCCTCGGGGCAGGAGGAGAGCTGGGCGCTCAGCCAGGAGCCTTTGGCCAGGCGATCATCCAGCCCCCTGACCTATTTATCTGTGCTGCACGATCGATTGTGTTTGTTAATGAGGAAATCCATGCTGTGCATTAGTGCTGGCTCCTCCGTCAGCACTGGCTAATTGCCACGCTCTTATCTAGGATGCATTTTAATTGCAGCAGTGTGCGTCTGCGATGCAGCCTGCACACACGAGGCGCTTGAGCCAGTGGTTGTCGGCGCTGCGCCGGGATGCTGGCAGAGAGAGGCGTGGAGATTCGGGCTTTGGAGTGGTTCACCTCCTGGGTTTGGGCTTGTGAGCTGGAGATGTGTGTGCTGTACTCAACGCTGCAGCGTCTGCTCATGCCTGGGGTTGCACTCGTGCCGCTGGGACTTGGCTGGGGATGGGGCTCATGCCCGTGGCACGCTGTGCCGAGGATTCAGCTTGTCGGGCTTCGTCATGAAACGCAGTGCGCTGCCGGGCAGCGTTTGTGCTGTGGCGTCTGTGCTCTGGATCTGGGTGGATGAGCCGCCTTGCTTCACATCCCTGGGTGGAGGTGACGTTTTCATAGGTCTGGCTCGCGTGTGGATGCATGTGGGCACTCCCCAGGGTGCTTCAGGCTTGCCCCAAGTCCCGAGGGAGTCAGGTTGCCGTGCCCTGGGCCACCTGCTGCCTGTTTTCTTCTGGAGCCAGAGCAGGTCCTCCTGTGGCTTGCAGGGCATTTCTCCTCTCCTGCAATGCTGGGATCTCTCTGCTGGCCATTTCCCCCTTTGGGGGGACCTGCGAGACCCCTGCTGATGGGCAGCCAGTACCGGCACGAGGCAGCAACCTGCTGGCGCCTGGCAGGGGAACACGGACCCCGCGTTGGTGGCTGGGAAGCACCCGGGGCAAGACAGATGCGCCGGCAGGACAGATGGCAATGGGATGCTCGGCCAAGGTCTCCCAGACGGATGTGCACGTGGGACAGGGGTGATCGCAGGCTCCCCCCTGCCCCAGAGAGGGTCAGATGGGAAAGCTGACGGAAGAGCAGGGTCTCTCTGTCAGGAATGTGCCCCATGTGAGGCCTGATCCTGCTCGGTGCTGGGGAGAGGATGAGATGGCCAAGCTGGCGTAGGGCTCCTGGGAATGTAGTCCTCAGGTCTTTCCCCCACAACTGCTCTCCTTCTCCGTGGGCCTGGTGTTGCTGACGGTTTTTTCTAAGCCCTTTCTTTCTCTCTCTTTCTCTTTCTCTCTCTTTCCCACCCCACCCCCACCCCATCCAGTTGAAATCAAGGTCATTAAAGACCTGCCATGGCCACCACCGGTGGGACAGCTCGACAGCCGTGAAAGCCCCCCGGACGGTGAGGCCGGTGCCTCCGTCCCTCCGCAGCACGGCCAGCCCAGCTATGAAGACACCAACGGTGGGTCTCGCGTGACAGCGGGGTGTCTGGGAGGGCTGCGGCCGGTGTTCACCACGACCCTGCCTTGCTGCCCCACCGGCACTGAGATGCTGCGATGCCTCAGAGCTTGCCCAGACCTACCAGGGCTCTGCCCGGTGCCTGCAGGCACTTGCCAGGGATCCACCCTCCTCCTCCGCCTTCCCCCAGCTCCTCCTGGCTCATTCACTTGTCCTGTGCTGGAAGCCAGATGTTTGTCCTTGCCTCTTCTGCATCTTCTCCAGCTCCACGATGCCTCTTTGCATGTAGCAGTCAGGCTGCACCAGGGGATTATTCGGTGGCAGAGTTATTACCTTCCCTTTTGTTCTCTCCTGTTTGCCTCCAAATTCCCAACGTTTGATGGCTGCTTTTACAGTCTTCTCGACAACTGCTCTGAGTGTTTAGCTGATGTTTTCTTGCGACTTAATACCCAGGTCCCTCACAGGCGTGGTAGTGGCTAATTCAGACCCCACCACTGAAGCTGAGGTTGGTTTTTTCCATGTGCGCCTCACTTTGTCATTTAGCTCTGCTCCGTTTCCTCTGCTGTTTTATTACCTTGCTGCCCAGTGGCAGGAGGTCCCTCTGGATTCTTCGCTCTCATATTTGCTATCCCGAACAGCTAAATCTCCCAGGCACACTTTGTCATCTCAGGTTTGCCTTGTTGTGAAGCCCTTTTTGTGTGTGCCGAGCGGCAGAGCCCCCGTGTAAATCCCCCTTGGACTCTGCTGGCAGTCTTGCTTATGAAAGCCAAATATTGCTGTTTCTCTTTTAACCCATTATTAATATTTTAAGGACGTTGGTCTTACGCTGTGGTAGATTAGGGTTTTGCCAAGAGCATTAGGTGGGGGGTTTTGTCGAAAGCTACCCAGGCTTTCGGGGTTGGGCTGCTGCTCTTGCAGGGAACTGGGACGGATCTGCGAGACATGACTTTTTCTCTGCAAACCGGCGGCTGTGCCCCGGCATGCCATGTCTGCCCATGCGTCACTAACGCTGCTCCTGGTAGACACTGCGACGTGCCAGGTGCAGATGTTTGATTTCCTTATCTGCAGTTACCCAGATCCCTGCAGAGCTTTGTAAAGAAAAAACAGTATGGCTTTTGCTGCCTCCGAGGTGGGTTTGAGTGCGAGGCTGCATGTGATGGCTGATTTCTCTGCCGATCGTAGGGGCACCCCAGAGCGATGCGGCTGCTCTGCTGGGGCTGCATCAGGGTACAGTCCCAAACCTGCAGGGATGCTACAGGCTGAGGTCAGTCCCGAAAAAGAAAGGTTTTGGCAGGGGGAAACTTCCTGATCCTCTTCCTACAATGAATGCAGGTGTCAAAAAAAATTAATTTCTTTGCTCTGCAGCCTTTTCTCTTCCCCCATCATTTATTATCCCCGCAGTTGCTCTGACACGCGTCCTGCTCCTGATGAACACATCAGTTTGTCATTTTTCCTGGTTTTAGCAACAGAGAGTCTCTTTTTTTTTTCCTGACTTGCTTTGTTGTGTTAAGTTTATCTTGCCAGAGTTTTGTCTTATTTTCTACTTCCTCTGTCTGGGGGTGACTTGAACTCCTTGAAGGATGTCTTCTTACTCCTAGGGGCTTGTTTTTAATATCCTGTTTAATCATGGACATGCCTCTGCCTCTCTCTGACAGGTGCAATGCATTTCTTCTGAGCCTCTCACAGGATGACTTTGTGCCACCAGCAAACACTTCGCTGTTTTGATTGTCTGGCTTTTTAATGATCGCTCTAATTTTTTAAGGTGATGAGTTGAAATTGAAGCCTGGCTGTTCTGTAAAAGGGTGAGCCTGGCCAGTGAAATGGCAGGCCGCTGCAGAGGCAGAGCTTAATGCTGGGCACCTCCTTCCTGTGCTCCTTCTCAGGGCGGGGGGCATTAAGCCACACTAAGCTGCAGAGGATTTTGGCTGGGTTTCCTTCTGGCTGCTGTCCTCTCTTCTCAGCACTGGGGGGGCTGGAGACCTCCTCGCCTGCGAAGGGCCCAGACAAGGTGTCCCTCAAATAGCCGCCTTAGAGGGTGCCCTGCTAGAGAGAAAAACATCCCTCTCTGGGTATTTTCTGCCTCTGCCTCGTGGCAGCATGGCCTCAGCATCGCCCTGCTTTTGCCTCCCCCTCCAGCAGGCGGGGAGCATGGGGACGGAGGTAGCTGTCCAGCTCAGGACATCCCACCCAAATGGGGAGCTGCGGTGCCCAGGCTTGGCCACCTCCGGGGCAACTGTGCCTCCACGGCATCAGCCACCAGCAGCCTTATGTCAAGGCAGCACTGCCCGATCGATAAGTAATTTGTGCGAGGGGGCTTGTGTTGCAGGGGAGCAATAATGAACTCTCTGGAGGAGGGAGAAACAATATTGTTAATGCTGAAATCATCCTGCACAGAAATAGCAGTTGGCGGGAGGCTGGGTCCCTGGGGCATGTCTCCGTTAATCCCCTGTCGCTTGCTGGGCGGCATGCGCTGGGCCACCATGCTTTGTTGGTGTGCGGGACCCCTGGTTGAGCTGGTACCTGGCAGGTGGCTGCATTGGGAGGCACCTCGCAATCAAAATGTCCCCTTCCCACCTCGGGGAATTATTTTTCTTCATCCTAGGAGGTTTACTTGTGCCAGCAGAAATGTGTCCATTGTTTCCAAACTGCCTGCTCCGTTTAGCTCCATCTACCTCCTCCTCTTTTTTTTAAATTTAAATTTAATTTTTTTTTTTTTTTTTAAAGAGTGGAGAGCCTCTCCTTACTGCTTCTCACTTAACTCTATGCTGCAACCACTGAATCTCTGGCTGCATTAGCAAAACCTCTCTGAGCTTTTGAAACCTCCCTGGAAAGTCCAAGCGCTGCCCTACATTGTCCTTGCTTAGAGCAGGGGGACGGGGCAGCACGAGGGGACCCAGCATGATGTGACGTGGCTCTGGCTCTTTCTGCGGGCTCCCTCTGCGGGGAGGAAAGCTGGGAGCCCAGCCTGTCTCCACTGCCGGCTGCGACACATGTCTGTCTTGCAGGTCCATCGGAGGGGCTGGGCTACGGCCGCACCTCGCCCTGCAGGGAGGAGAAGGCCAGAGCTGCCCTCAGGCATGGCTCCAGCAGCCTCAAGAGCACAAAGATGCTGATCGCTGAGCCTGGCCCCTTCGTCGGGGAGAGGATTGACCCTGCCCTGCCCCTGGAGAGCCAGTGGTGAGTCCTGCCTGCCCCGAGCGGCTGCCTGACCCCTCCGCTGGCACCAGGATCCCTGTGGCCACACCACAAGGAGCTCCGGGGCAGACTTGCTTCTTCCTTTTTTTCCCCGGCCCCATGTTTCTGCCTGCTTGTCTCTGCTGCCCATCTCACAGTTGTGGTTTCCCCGTGTGCCCTCTGCACCCCCCTGCGCTGCCTGGTGGAAACTCTGCCCCGTGCCACCTGCATCCCTCTCCCCGAATGCAGCTGCTGTTCCCGGGGAGGTGCTGGGGGTGCTGGCATTGCTGCTGCCCTGGGGCAGAGTCCTGCCCTGGGTGTCTGCTCTCCGCCTGGCACAGCCGGTCCCTCTCTCGCCTCCAGCTGGTACCACGGGGCCATCAGCCGGACGGACGCGGAGACCCTGCTGAGGCTGTGCAAGGAGGCCAGCTACTTGGTGCGCAACAGCGAGACCAGCAAGAACGATTTCTCCCTCTCCTTGAAGTGAGTGAGCCCGGACGGGGCGGGGGGAGTGGCTGTGCCTGCAGCAGTGCCATGGGTGACCCCTTGCAAGTGGGGTGCTCCACGTGAACATGTGCCTGTGCCAATGGGGTAACTCTGAGATGACCACGGGGCGGTCAGAAATGGCTGGAATACGAAGTCCACACTTCCCTGCGGTGTGGCACAGGCTTCTGGTTTGGGGTCTGGCAAAAGTATCACTCGGGAAGGCTTGTAGATCTGGAGGCACGCTGCTCTTCCCTTGGCAGTGCTAGTAATCCCTCAGACGGATAAAGTGATGTGCCTCACTGCTCACTCGAAGGTGTCTGGTTACAGCTTCCAGCTCTGGCTTCTTGTTACCTCTCTTTTTTTTGTAGCTTAGTTCCATGGGAAAATAAAGTTTCTGTGATCTTGTTGTTGATGGAAACGCGGGTACCCATCCATGCCTCCCCAGCCCATGTAGCAGTAGAAGCCCTTGCTCAGCTGTGCTCTAGAGAGAGCTGCTTTGGTTTCCCAGCGGGGAAACCTCATCCTCACAGCACGGCTTGGTTTCTGCTTGGGTTTTTGGGGGGGATCTTTGCAGCCTCCCCAAGTTTTCCAGACTTCTGTAGTGCCAAAGCTGCATGTCCTGCCAGGGAGAAGCTGCCCATAGCTCGTCATCCAGCTCTTTCAGGACTCTTGGGACAGCCTGAACCCATGAAATCAAAGCTTGAAGATGATGATGGATCAGCAAATACCTTCTTGCCCTCCTGCTGGATGAGTATATTAGCTCTGATCCTGGCAGATGTGAAAAAAGTATTTGGTCGTCTCTGTCCAGCAACACGCCACGTATCCCTACACTTTTCTCAATATACTTGAAGTTTCCTCAGTGGTCTCTGTACCTGCATTGCTCCCTGGTGGTTTCAGCCTCTCCTGTTTTATTTCCCAGGGATGCAATTGTGAATTAGATTGCTCCATCTCTCTCTCTGTTTTTTAACACTTTTTTGCTGCCTTCAACACCAAGCCAGGACAGATCTTTAGCTGAAAGTATTCTTTCTTCCTTCTGCACTTG
This sequence comes from Burhinus bistriatus, assembly GCA_013397275.1. Taxonomy (NCBI): domain Eukaryota; kingdom Metazoa; phylum Chordata; class Aves; order Charadriiformes; family Burhinidae; genus Burhinus; species Burhinus bistriatus. The sequence continues at coordinate 199,153 of VYXH01004863.1, forward strand.
TAGCTTTTAGATCAGACAACAAGATTTCCCGGAAAACCTCCTTCATTTCCCTTTTTTGTCAGAATTTTTACTGATGTTTTAATTTTCTCAATATTTTTTCCTTGCCCTGGCTTGCAAGCAATTTTGAAATGACAGCTTCTGCTGGTCAATGAGCTGTATTGGAGGGTGTGAGAGGTCCTCTCAGCCATCACCTCACAGGTGGCATTAGCCAGCGTGTGTGTTGGAGAGCCTGGGAGGTAGTGTTGCAGTTGTGGATGGGCTTCCTCCCTCGCCACCATGGGTGTCCCTTTCCATCACCCGTCTACAAGCCAGTCACCCATTTCTTTGGGTTTTTTTCATTACTTCTTGCCACCCATCCTTAGCCTTGTGGCAAAAATAGCCAAATCCTCTTCTCAAACAGCATGTGCAGCTGGGACATGGCCTTGCAGCAGTGTGCCACCTCCCCAGAGGAGACTGCAGCCCATCCAGGAGCTGCTCAGGCATTGCCTGGCCACCGTGCCTCTCTTGGAGAGAGCCCATAGCCTCGGGAATGTGATTTTTACTCTGTTGCCTCTCTCTGTAGAGCCTTTTCAAGGAGAATCCCCTGGGACACTTTTTATGTAGCTGTAAGCTGGCTGTCTGCATCTCTATTTTTTTCTTGAACTCTTTCATTCTTTTCCTTGAGGAAGGAGGTGCAGCCGAGGAGGTGGTCTGAAAGAGAGCTCCAATGCTGACCTGAAGCCCTTTTGTTCTGCTTTATAGGAAAATATGCACAAGAGAGAGTGGCAGGAGTGGCTGTACCCATAGCGTGTCAGGTAGCTAGAAGGATTTAACCTTGCTGTGACAGTCCTGGCTGGTCCAAGCTCAGCAGCACCATGTTGCCTGTTGTGGGCAGAGTTGCAGTGTCATAGAATTATAGAATAGTTCGGGTTGGAAGGGACCTTTAAAGGCCATCTAGTCCAACCCCTCTGCCATGGGCAGAGACATCTTCAACTAGATCAGGTTGCTCAGAGTCCAACCTGACCTTGAATGTTTCCAGGGATGTTGTTGCCTCAAACGCTCTGGGAATGAGTCCCTCCTGGCTCCTGCCTCCGTGAGACTGGCTGAGGTCATGCTGCAATGGTTTGGGTCCTTCCTCACGCCTATAAGGTGCTTGGTAGGAGCAGCACCTGCCCCTTGTCCTTGTCCCATTGTCCCCACTGCTGGCTGTAAGGCTGTTGGGTTTGCAGTGTGCTCCCTCATGTGTCTCTCTGGGGGTCCGATCTCTCTGTCATGTCCCTGAGCTTGTGACAAAGACACGTGGAGCGATTTGGGCAAAACACAACCAGCATCACCTCTCCGTGGACCCGTGTGGCAGCGCTCTGGCTCTGGACCAGCACTGATCCTGCAGCAGTGTCCTGCGTATCTCTCCCTTGCTAGTGTTAGGCAAGGACTGGGTCTGTCTGCAGACAGGGTGCAGCGCCAAGGGCAGCACCTGTGGGCAGCTGTGTGTGTGTTAGCGGTGCGGCCATGTGTGTGTGCAGGATAAACCCATGCACCTTCATGAGGTTCCATGCAGGGTGCAGCCCCCGCAGCTCTTCCTTGTGGGATGCGGCCAGCTATCGTTTTTCCTTGGCCCCTGGCAGGGGGCTGCGGCTCTCCCCCCCTGCCCTGCCCCAGGGCAGCCAGCTCCTTGCCTCTCCACGGTAAATGGATTGCAGACCCATTCTGCTAATGCAGCCGTGCTGTCCATTACCGGCACCGTCTCCAGCCAGGGGGATGGGACCAGTCTGCGCAGTGCTGGAAGCAGCTCAGCATTGCTGATGAGGTCCTGTCTGCTTTTAAGTCATCAATATTTTGCCATAATGTGCATTCCAGACGCTGCAGACAGGCTGTGGCTCTCCTCGGAGACGCAAATTAATAGCAACAGGGCCATTAGCCCGTCACTGGGAATCAGCGCTCGTGGCAGGATCTGCCTGTGCAGCCTGGTGTGGCTCGGTGCCTGTGCTGTGCCGGGAAATGGCCTCGCTACGCTGAGCGGGTTTTATGGAGCCTGCAGTGTTGGCGTGCGGAGGAGGGAAAACGGGCTGTGAGCCGAAGGAGAAAATCCTGCTTTGCCATGGTGAGGCTGGGGATATGTGAGCTGAAGTCCTCCTGTGCGAGCCGGGCAGTTGCCAAAGGGGCTTTGCCATGTGTGAGGGGCGAAAGTTGCTGCCCCTATGTCACCCTGCAGCAACAGCCGCTGCTGCTCCTGCCCAGGCTGTGCCCTTGCCTCCCTGCTTGCATGCACCCACTCAGCCTCGGGTGCCATCCTTGTCCCCAGACGAACCCCTTGCATCACCCCCTTAGGGGGGGACACAGTGCAGCGTGTCCCTCCCTTGCGCTGTGGGCTTCCTCTGGAGTTGGCCGAGAGTGGGATGGTGTGGGCAAGGACCGTGGCTGGGGACAGGAGCCATCAGCATCACCCCAGCTGTAGGGTCAGGCTGCCTGTCTTGAGGGGGTGGGACCTGAGGGGAGGCCGGGGCCAGCTGCACCCCCTAACCCTGCCTCAATCTCTCCTTGCAGGAGCAGCCAGGGCTTCATGCACATGAAACTGTCCCGGACCCAAGAGAACAAGTACGTGCTGGGTCAGCACAGCCCGCCCTTCGACAGTGTGCCGGAGATCATTCATCACTACGCCAGCCGCAAGCTGCCCATCAAGGGGGCTGAGCACATGTCCTTGCTTTACCCAGTGGCTATCCGTACCCTATAGTCCTCAGCCACCATGAGCCAGGCTCAAGGATGGGTGCACCCAAAACTGGCCCATCCGCAGGGCTGAGCGCCACCGTACCAAGGACGGGCTCTGGACCAGCAGCCCGCGAGTGGCTCGCTGGGCACAGCTGGCGCTGTCGGGGATTGCTGCAGCCGGACCCCTTGTCCCGCTCTATCGGGAGGGGGTCCATGCACCCACTGGGACGGCGCTGGGGGGACCCCCTGCCCAAGGAGCTGAGCAGGGCTCGCCAGCTGCCCACTGCCCTTGCCTGCCTCCGGGCAGAGCTCAGGACTGGAGCTGGGGCCTTGGAGAGGCCTTGGGGGGGGCGATGTGTGGGAAAAGGGGGAGAAATCATCGTCGAACAGGCCTGAGGTGCCTCCGTGAGGGTGCCTGGCTCTGCCTATGGGAGTCAAAAATGGCTGTGTCCTCTGGCGGGGGGTGAGTGGGGGCCTGCCTGGGACTAGGGAGGCATGGGGGGCCAGAACAGCGGTGGCCCCCACCCATACGGGTGCTCGGTACTCGCTGCCATCCTTTGCCAAATGTAAATAGTGACCGATCTCGGCCGTGTGTGCAGCACCACTGCCTAATAAAGCAGTGCATGGTCGCCTCCTGCTCCATGGGGACCACGCGCCTGCATCCCACCACCTTGAGTGGGGGGTTTGGTGTGGCAAAATGGCAGGTAAGGGGATTTTATTACACAAAAGCTCTAAGCGAATTATTTTTCCTTTGCTCTTGCATATACTGAGACCTGTGTGCCCAAGCGGTCCAGCCAGCTCACTCATCTGAGACACAGGGGACAAGGGACACCATTGGTCGTTCCCTCTCTATGTCTTTGCGACCCTTCTTTGTGGGCAGCGATGAGCTGATTTTGAACTTGCCTGTTAGTCCCTGTAGAAGGGGTGCTCTTTGGGATCTTTTGCCTTCTTATTTTCCTTCACCCCTCATCAGTCTTAGGCAAAATCCCTGAATTTCACGGATCTCCTGTTCTCTTCCTCTGGGTATTTAGTGTTTCCAGTCCTGTTCTTCATCTTCCTGACACCTTGTCTTTGGGCCAGCTTGCTCCTTCTCTTCATTTGGCTGAAGCTACATCTGGTGCTCTGTAGCATTTAATACATACCTTGCCTTTTAACCATGTTCGTGGTGTTGCTTGCTCCTGTACCCACACACGTACATTTCCTCCATTCATGCTTCAGACTAAGCTCAGTCTCTCTCTTACTCGCACGTGGCGCGTTCCCTTTCCCCTCCGCTCCCCGGGTGGTCCCGCTGTGTTCAGCAGAGGGGATGGCAGCCGCGAATTCACTGCTAGACCAGCAAAACCTTTTGCATCGGTGGAGCAGAGTGTGTGGGGCATTGGTGGATGTGTTGGCGGTGGCTTGATGAATTCTTTGTGAAAAAGCATCATCCTCCCTACTGCCTGCTCCCAGGAAGGAGCTGGTCCTGCACGTTTCCTGGGGGGCGGACTGCGGGGACCTTGCATGGGTGAGTGCTGCAGCCACAGCAGGAGCCCTGCTCTACCATCTGGGGCTCTGGCATTTTCCAGACTCCATCTGTAGCGGGGGATTGCTGTCCTTGTTGTCCATCACACCCTTGAGATGCTGTGGTGACCATCGGGCACAGCCAAGTGCACTCCGCAGTTGGGAGCCTGCAGAAACTGTGTCAGTTTGTTCCAGGATGCTTCAGCCTCTGCCGCTCCTTAAAAGACAGCAGTCGGGCACCCGGTGTCTCCTTACAGCCCTACTTGGCTGCTGCCAGCTCCCCGGCTGCCTCTCTCCATCCCAGGGAGGCATCTTGTCCGGCAGCGGGGACTGAGGTGACTCCAGCTGGAGGGTTTTTGTCTTGGCAGTGCCACACCAGAGCCTGCAGAAAGGGCTGGAGATGCAGAAATCTGCGGAGATGCTCTTGGGTTGCCCTTGCTGCATTAAAAAGTTTTCAAGGGCCCTTAGAAGCCCTGCTTGTGCCCTGATGGCTCCACTGCAGAACTCATCCCGGGGGATACTCTGCCTTCTCCGTGGCAGCGGCTGACAAAGCAGAGGCTTCTCAGGTCCGTGCAGCCGGGGAACGAAGGCACAGGAGAGCTTTCCCACGTATTGTGGTTTGGTTTGTTTTCTTTTTTTGAGAAACTGTGGCAGGGAGCAAACTGCCTGGCAGCCAGTGCTGGCTGTACCAGTGAGCTTGCAGCCTTATGGTGAGATCCTGCCCAAGCAGCCTGGCTCCATCTCAGGGGCATCCCTGCTGAGGGGTGTGAGACCTGTATGCATTGCACCAGCTCCCCAGAAACAGTTGCGGACCAGCAGGACTGCTCTGGAGCTGGGCTTTGTGTCCAAGGGCTTCAGCTAAGCAGCTCTCAATCCTCTCTGTGGCATTTACATCCCTCCTCAGCCCTCTCATCTCCAGGCTAAAGAAGCCCAACTCCTCAGGCATCTCCTTGTACAACATGTTCTCCAGCCCTGACCATACCCTCTTAAGGATGCTCTCCTTGTACTTGGGGTCCGAACCTGAACACAGTATACAGATGTGGCCTCACCAATGGCAAATAAAGGGAAATAACCACTTTGACCCGCTGGCTACACTCATATGATGACTTGGGCTGGAAGGAATCTCAGGCGATCTCTAGACCACCTTCCTGCTCCAAGCAGTGTTAGCGTTGACCAGAATCAAGAAGGGCTTTTTTTTGGAGAGAAGCAGAATGGCCCTAAGCCCACTAGGCATATTTTTTTGCCCTCTTCGTGGCATTACTGGGAGGGACTAGACATCAGGGTTGAAGAGGGGTGCAAATCCACTGCAACCTGAGGACGACGGCACCAGCCTAATGGAGCCTCCAGCTCCATGTGGGCCCTCGTGGTGGAAGAGGTCCAACAAGAAAGATGCAGGAGCAGGACGCAGGACACAGCCATAGCGAAGAGCCAGCCCACAGCTTGACATCGGGTCAGGGGATGGACATGATCTTGAATGGGGCAGATCTAAGCAGGTCTTGTTTGGACCAGGGGAGGTCTCATTTTGGGATTCCCACAGAAAGTATATGACTCTGGGTATGGCTGGTGTGTTGCATCCTCTGTGATGGGAGCTGATCAGGAGCTCCCTGGAAAATATGGACTGAATCTGTCTTGCAAGCATATTTTACTGCTACCTTTTGCTGTCCTGTGACTGAAATGAGTGTTGTTTGGAAAATGGGGGGAGGGGGGGAGAGATGACAGCCATGTGACCGGGCTGGAGGGGTCATAGGGATCTGCATTCATGAGGATGCTAATCCCCAGGACAGAGAAGGGCCTGAGCAACCTGATGTGGCTTTGAGGTTAACCCCGTCGGGAGCATGAAGGCGGACCAGAGACCTTTGTCTGTAGCAATTCCCAGTCCACTTGTCCCAGCAATCCCCTGTGTCCTCCTGGCTGCCTCCGTTCTCTGTCCCTCCTCCCTGCAAGTGAAACAGCTCTGTCATTCATCGCCTGATCTCTAGTCCCTTGCTAAGCCCTCCATAATCGCCAAGCTGCTTTAGCATGCTGCAGGCCCTGATAATGAAGGAAGGAAGTTTGTTTCATAATTGGATTAGTGCTGCTGGGAACATGCTCTTGTACGGCGGTCAGGGCTGAGCTGGCGCGGCCCCTGAGCCCTGTGCCGCTCTGCCTGCTTGTGGGCCAGCTTGGGGCTGCACTTACTCCTGCATAGGACTTCACTGGCCAAAAGACAGTCTTGCAGCAGGAAGGCAGCCAAGAGGGGTGAAAGGCTGATTCAGGGCAGAATTCAACCTTGCTCTCCTTGGAAGCTGGGCTGTGTTTGCTGAAACTCTCTCACAGTCCCTAATGTCTCCTGCCTGCTGGAAATGAAGCGCTTGGGTTCGCCTCAGGCCCAGCATCAGCCTCATCACCCGCCCCAGGACAAGCCGTCAGGGCTCCTGAACATCTTGTGGGCTGGAGAGCATCTCCAGTAACTGAGCCTTGTGGGACTGGGTAAAACCCTCAGATGTGTGCAGGATGTCGTCCATCATCCATGTGGCCTCCCTACCCCTCTGCCCAGGAGAAGTTCCCCTAAGCACAAGCCTAGCGGTTAGTTTACCCCAGCCCTAGCAGTGATGCCCAAGTTGCTTGAGTATCACTGAAAACACAGTGCCTTGTATTCTGCCTCCAACCACAGCAATCTGCAGAAGGATCAAATAACCCAACAGCTCTGTTGCCAAAGTTTGTAGCAAAGGAGAGAAATTTGTTCCTGATCCCTGCAGGCTACCAGCAAAACGTGCAGCATAGCACATACGTAGCACAGACATGCATGTGGCACACATATGGCCCAGCTGAATGCCTCCTTTCAAATCTTCTCATAAAGACCAAAGTATTTGACACAAGGGGCAAGTTTCAGCTCCTAACTTGGAGACCACCCTTGCTCAGTCCCTTCGGCATGCTTCCCCAGCATCGTCTCAAACCAGTTACTTGCTCCTGGTACCCTGTTTGAAAATTGTCCCAAAACATCCATGCTTCGATGCCTCCACCTCATTTTCAGTCTACACTTGTGAGCAGTTCTCTCCTTTTCCTTGCACAATTTTGGAGGCCTGTCTCCAGAACAGCATGCTGGGGCAGATCTTCTGGGTGAGATCTTCCCTGTGCCTTGCTAGTGATGTGGCTGTGAGTCTCCCAAAAATGCATCCCAGGCATGATGACTCCACACTCCCAGACCTACACTGCTTGCTGTTAACGTTAGTGGGGTCATCCCAAGCACTGGGGCGGAGGAACAGTGCTAGAAGCATCTGTTTGCTCAGTAACGCCCCTTTTAATACAACCCATCATTTCCTCAATTAGCAGGTTCCTCCTCTGCTATGTCCATACTCATGACTTCAAGCATTGGAAACTGGTTCCTATTGGGTGGCAAATGAAACTCCTTCCTTAAATCTAACCAGCCTAACTGTGCTGCATCACCTTGCCTAAGTTAAGACAAATCATTAAGTTACACTGAGACAATGTATCTGTGGTAAATTCTGTTACCATTTGCCTTCCTCTCTTGAATCTGAGTTTCCTTCAAAAAAAACCTCAGCAGGGTGTGAAAGTCTAGATATTTTTTAATCCCTCTTTTCCCTTTTCTGGATGTGGGAGGCACATTTGCTGCATTTGTTTGCTATTTGAGCCATATCCAGGTTGTCCTCAATCTGGTCCTTCCTTCACAGCAAGGTGACCTTGCTCCTTTTCTCCCCCATCTCATGCTGCACCTCCTGATTGACCCTCTTCTTATGCATTCAAAGTGTGTCCTCATCTGGTGGTCCTGCCTCAGGCATTCTCTGTCCTTCACATCATGCTCAGCCTGATGACCTGCACAGCTACAAGTCTTTCTCTTAATTTCCAGGATAAATGTATGTGTGCTGATTTTTTCTCCATTAAATGGCAGCGCACAGCAGGTCCTGATCTGTGCCTGCATGGGACCGATGGGCTCTCTGCATGTGTGTCCTCTCTCACTGTTCCCATACAGGGTGGCCTTGCTGCGCATGTACAGTGCGCTGTGATTTACTGCCCATATGCAGCGTTACAGCCTCCCTGTGCATGCACAGCGTGTCCTGATTTACTGCATGCATTAAGGGCTACCTCTCTGCAAATTCACAGCACGTCTGGTTTTAGTGCCTGCGCTCAGTGCGCTCTCTCTGACCATGCACAGCATGTCCTGATGTACAGGGAAGGCTCTTGCATCTCCTTGCCTGCGTGTAGATCACCTTGAGTCACTGCTCACGCATGCCACTGCCCCTCTCCAAGGGGAACAGTCTGCCTGATTTGCCCCTTGTGCATGCAGCGCTCTCAGATTTACTGTGTGTGGAATGGCTGGGCACTCCATGCGGTGCAGTGTGGCCTCCATGTGCTCATGACATCCTAATTTATTGCATGTGCATTAGCTGCTTTCCCACACATGTGCCTTGTGGCCCCTGGGCAGCCACATCGCAGCGGTGCTTTCTGCATGTGTGCAAGGCACTGGCATTGTGTCCCAACATCTGAGCAACCCCCAACTCTAGCTGCTAATTTATGGTAAAGACTTGCAGGCTATGTGATGCACCTAATACCCTTTTCCTTCTGCATACGCAGGCTGTCCAAGCCTCCTCTGCCCCCATCTGCTCTGCCCCTCTCACAACCGTTTCTTAGAAGGGCCGAGATGCAGCCTGGCACCACCATCCTGGGCTGTCCTGCCTCATGTCCTGCACTGGAAACTGTGGGCTGTGTGGTGATTAGGTGTCAAAGTCCTGCCAGAGGTCATGGAGGGTGTCTGTGGTGGGCAGCAAGACCCAGTATCCTGCCAGATGCCATTTAAGCCAGAGTCCCAGGTGCTTCCCAGACTGCAGCTCCGGTAACTGAGGTCTTCTCACTGGATGTTTATGGGATCCCACTGAGTTCCTCTACTGACCTGTTGGCTTGGGAGAGGGAAAACTGGGATATCAGAGACCTCAGAAATGCTTCAGAGGGCAAAAGGGACCGTGCAGTCCAGAGGAGAGTGTTGTCACTTGAAAAAGTTGCAGAATGTGCCCATCCAGGCCTACTCCAAGAAAGATGAGGAAGGCGTGATCCACAGCCACGGCCTACAGCAGTCTATGCAGAAAGCATGGGAGAGGCAGGATCTCCCATCCTTTGCCCTGGGAGGGTCTCCAGCCCTGTTTGTGATCCTGGTGACCAGAGCATGGATGGAGAACTGCCAGCTGGAGCTGGCTGGGGCTAGGAAGGAGGAGGTACAAGTTCAGACTCCTGGTTTTCTTCTTTTCCAGAGAGGGCCTGAGCTAAAAAGAATCTTGCCCTCTTCTGCTGTGACTTGTCGCTGAGCTCCCAGATGCCACGAACAAGTTGTCCAGATGGGACCAGGAAGGGCTGGAGAGTGCATCACCCACATGGTGAGGGCTCTTGCCCTTGCGTTTGACTTCCAGCCAGTCCAAAAGGAAGCTGCACAACATACACCAGGGCAGGCAAGAGAGCAAGCACAGGGATGTTGCCTGGTCCCCTCTGCATTGCAGACCCCTCACTGCCCTGCTAAGCTGAGGGTCCCTCTGAGAGTCCAACATTCGGGGTGACCCCAGGCTTTGTGGCTCTGGCACCATCAGTCCTGCAGACAGCATGGTAATTCGTGCTGGCAGCAGCTGCTCCCGTTATCAGCACTGCAATAATTGTCCTGCTGGGCTGGTCCCGCTCAGGGCCATTAGCAGCAAGATCCTTCTTTTATCATTGTATATCTCATTCCCATCTTGGCAGCTGCAGTAAATGTCTGTCTGTTGGCAAGGCCGAACGCCTGTCAGGACACAAGGTCCGGTCGCCCTGTGGCAGGTGATGATTTTGACATGCTCGCAGGTTGCTCGGGGTGTGGAGTGGGAGCAGCTCTCTCCCATGGCTTGATGCAGGGATGAGATGGGGTCTCTCATGGTGGTGCCGAGAGGGGGGGACATCCCTGTGTCGCACCCCCACCCACCTCTGCTATCCATTCAGCAGTGCAGCTGGTCTCTCCGTGGTCTCTGCATGTGCCGGGATGCGGGAGCAGGGACAGACGATCCCTCCCTGATGGTGGAGGCGCTGCTCATTTCCATTTAGATAGAGGAATTTCAATCTCAGCTTGATGTCACCTCGCCATGGTGCAACTCAAGACCCAAATTTCCAATTTTCTTCCCCACACAAAGTCAGATGCTCTCTGCTGGCTTGGGAACTGAAGCACATTAGAGATGCTGCAGCCTGGCAGAGGCAGACATTCGGGTATGTGAACACAGGTGATCTGTGAGTAGCTCCACAGGGCAGCTGGCATGTATGGCTTCTCCGTGCCCAAATCTGCTGCACTGCCTGCAGCCTAAAGCCCTCCTCATTGGGCCCCTTCCCTACCACTGTCCAGCAATGTGCCCTTGTGGCCAAGAAGGCCAATGGTCTCCTGGGGTGCATTAAAAAGAGTGTGGCCAGCAGGTTGAGGGAAGTCATCCTCCCCCTCTATTCTGTCCTGGTGAGGCCACATCTGGGGCACTGTGTCCAGTTCTGGGCTCCCCAGTTCAAGACGGACAAGGAACTGCTGGGGAGAGTCTGGCAGAGGGCTACGAAGATGACCAAGGGACTGGAGCACCTCTCATATGAGGAAAGGCTGAGAGACCGCGGTCTGTTTAGCCTGGAGAAAAGAAGACTGAGAGGGAATCTCATCAATGCTGATCAATATCTAAAGGGTGGGTGTCAAGAGGATGGGGCCAGACTCTTTTCAGTGGGGCCCAGCGACAGCACAAGGGGCAACGAGCACAAACTGGAACATGGGAAATTCCATGTGAACATGAGGAGAAACTTCTTTCCTTTGAGGGTGGCAGAGCACTGGAACAGGCTGCCCAGAGAGGTTGTGGAGTCTCCTTCTCTGGAGAGATTCAAAACCTGCCTGGATGCGTTCCTGTCCAACCTGCTCTGGGTGACCCTGCTTTGGCCGGGGTCTTGGACTAGATAATCTCCAGAGGTCCTTTCCAACCCTTGCCATTCTGTGATTCTGTGACAGGAGATTAAAACCAGCATCCAGAGTGGGCCTGCGATACAGGGTCTGAATCACTTGGGGGACAGAGGATGATCACACAAGAAGTCACCCAGATGACTATGGCAATGAGGACAACCAGCTGTTTCTGTCTTCCAGTGGGAAAAATGCAAGAAGAAATCCAGCAAGGAGGTGGGGTTGTCCTTGTTTTCTGCCTACATGGAGTACATTTTGACCTGCCCATGGATAGATGGATACAAGGAAGATTGTGATCCTTGATGTGGTCTCTCCCACCACGTGCTTAGCATGTCTGTTCCTGTAGCAATAAACGCCACAGTTTTGCTCAGCCAAAAACTTGACAGCTTGTGGAAAAGAAGCTGGAGAGGCTTGGTGCAGGGGAGCCACAACCTTGCGGCCGATGCCCTCCAGTTTGGAGGTCTGGGGCACGTGTTCACCAGCAAGCTGGAAAGCCTTGAGAAAGGAGCTTGGCTTAACTAGAGGGAGAGGTAAGGCAGGCCACCGAGGGGCACCTTCCAGCGAGCTGGGGCCACATCCCAGTCCAGAAGGCAGGTAACCTTGGTGGGGGTACGCGTAGGCACGCTACAAGGCAGCCCACAATGAATCTGAAGGGCAGCCTGGGGAAGGCACAGCGGGCCTGGGGAGCAGGACGAGGGGGCAGCCGAGGAGCCCTCGGCGGAGGCTGGAAGAGGCCCCGGGAGCCCCGTCTAGCACCCCACCCACGGCCGTGCAGGCCTCGGCTGCGGCTGGAGCGCGGCCGCCACCTGCCGGTCCCGGGCGGGAGGAGCCGGGCCTGCCCGGGCCCAGCCCGCTC
>VYXH01004863.1:211553-235650 GCA_013397275.1 Burhinus bistriatus
GGCGGGGGCTCTGCGGGGGCTCCTGAGGTGAGGGAGCCCCGGCCCCTCCCTCCGGGCCCGGGCTGCTGCGCCGCCTGCCAGCCGCCCGCCCGCAGCCAGTTTTCTTAATTTTTATTCTCTTTAGGCAGCGTGGTGGGGGAGCAGTGTGTTGTGGGGGGGCTGTGGTGGTCACCTGTGCTGGGTGCTGCGGGCTCCTGGCTCTGCCTCCAGCAAAAAAAAACCACCGCCCCTTAATGCGCGGTGTTACCCGGGACTGCTGCCCTTGTGTCTAACTCAAAACAAGGTAAAGTTTCTGGCACGTTGGGAATCCCCGGAAAACAAGGGGAGCGGTGATGCTCCCTCTGCTCCGGGATGGCTTCTGCCGCTCGGCTGGCGGTTGCCGTTCCCCAGCGGATAGTGTTTGGATGGGAACATGTGGGATTGTCGGCTAAAATAACCACTGCTTTTGGACGCAGTTATCTTTCGTTATTGCTCTAATCTCAGTGGACAGTAACAAATGTAGCCCTGGAGCTGTGCCACATATTATTTTACTTTTTTCCAAGCTGGTTCTAATAAAACTTTTGCTTATTCCCTGAACTTCCTGAAGTGACTTTTGGCTGGTAGCTCGCAACCTCTGTGGATTACGTCCACAAGGTTTAAGAAGAGGTAACTAAAATAAGTCTGTTGTTGCTAAGCTTGAATTCACTGTGAAGAGGCTCTCATTTCTCTTGTGCTCAAAAATACAGCAGAATGGCCGAAACAGGAAGGTTTTGTGATCATTGTCTGTGCTTGTCAAGAAAAAAATAGCACGCTGGCTCCATGCCTCGGCACTGCCATGCTGGTAACGTGGGTGCCCTTCTTCACCCAGCTGGAGCCTGGACATGGCTGAGGTTGAGTCAGGTTGTGTGATTGTGTCCTACTCTCCCTTCCTCTTTCTCTTTCAGGGCGAAAACTCTGTTGTAACTGATGGGTCTCTGTTGATCCATGATGGATTTTGAGGCAAAACTTGAAAAGTACCTGTCAGGAAGGACTGTACTGGGAACACATGAGAACGGGGCAAGAGAGAAAAGCTTTGTCAGCATAGGTAACTGGAGCAGGGTGGGGGGCAAAGTAAGGGTTCCCTGTCGTGGTAGCTTAGTCCAGCCTCCCTGCTGGGGCCGCTTTGGTGGTTGAGGGTGTTTATTCTCACGGTGGTGCTTGCAAGTCTGGTGGTAAGTCCCATAGGAAGTGAAGATGAAAGGCAAGATTCTGTTGACCAGCTATAAGCAGTCAGTTTTAGGGTAAGGGCGATCATGCCGCAATCCGAGGCACCTCTGCAATAGCAGAGCCTGCTGCTTCTGGTGTGAATTCCCACGGGGTAAACGGGTGAGAATTGCCTCATTGATCTGCTGAGGTTGGCTGCACAGAGACTCTGAGGAAGTTTGCTAAAGCCCACATGGGAATTGGAGTGTCCGGATAAAGTGTCTGGGACTCCATGGACTCTACTGTGAACAGGTTCCCCTTTCTCAAGAGATGCTCTTGATTAAGAATTACCTGCAGAGAAGTTGGTTGTGATAAAGAGAGCAGCCTCGCATGTGATTGAGAAGGGACTCTAAATATGCACAGGCGAAAAAGAAGACACTCAGCTGACTACTTTTTCCTGAGGAGAATGGGAGAGGTACAGCACTTAGATATCTTAAGTAAGAAGCAGCGGGCTATTCCAGCAACAAGTTGAGAGGAAACATCTCAAAAGAGCAGTGGTTTTGAACAAAAGATGCTGTTAAATTTTGCTCTCTCTTCTCCTCCTTTGTCGGTGCTTCAGGTGTGATGAGCCACTCAAACTATGAAGGAACTTTGGTAAGGTTTTTGTTCCTGTCTGTCTGTTAATCTGGATTAGTTTTTGGTCTCTCATGTATGCTGTTTCTGTGGCAATTCCTGTAAAAATGAGATTTTTCTAGCACTGGGCTGCTGCCACGGACTAGTTTTGGCTGGTAGTAGGCCAGCTCGGATTTGAGATGGTTAGATGGCAACTTGTTTGTCAATCAGCATTAAATTCCTCAAGAGGAAAAGCCAGAAACCCTAAGGTAGGGTAGATGTGCCCTTAACCGTTGCCTCCTACCAGCCTGAGGTGCTGCTAGCACCTTAGAGAGACTGTGAGTTTCCAGGAACTAGTATCTGTCTTGAGAGCTGAATTCAGCTGTGCCTGCATCATTCTGCGTCTTTAGCAGAGCATTTCCTGGTCCAAGATGATGCTTGAGTGAGGTTGCAGTCCTAGTGTCTCCGGCCAGACTTCCCTCTCCATAGTTTCCCTTTAAAATTGACATGTTGGTATCCTGGAGCACACTGTGACGAGCCCTTGGAACCGAAGTGAAGTATAGTGAAGTTCAGAGAAAGATGGTGCTAGCTGGTTGTAAATGTTCACAGTATTAGTTTGGCCTTCAGTGTCTGCTTTATTTCAGAAGGCTGTAATATTTCTTCAGGGCTAGCTGATGCTCTGAGATTGCCAGGTCATAGGCAGCTTCTCGAGACAGGAGGATCGTACCCATCAAGCCACAGTTTCACTGCAGATGTGGTAAAACATTAAATGCTGAACATGGATTTGCTTTCTTTGCAAACTGGTGCTGGTAATGGTGATAAAGGGGCTCTTTGGCCTCCTTTCATCAATCTCAGTCCTGACCAAATTCTGATGGGCAGCGCTTGCACACCTTGTCAGAAGGTTTGGTCTTCCCAGCTATGTCGGGTTTTTGTTTTCTGGAAGCTTGTGTTGTATTAAAGCTATATCTCACTTTGAATGAAAACTTCTCTTTTTAGTTCTGTCAGCCTAAGTGACTTTACTGTCGCCCAGCACCCACTGATGTTAGACAACAGCCAGTTCCTTTGTGAGTAAAATCAGCACTGAAAAACTTAACTCTCTCAGGAAATTCTTCAGGCAGAACTTAAGCTCAGCGGTGACTTGTCACAACCTTAGTCCTGCGTCCGCATTTCTGTGAGTATACTAAGTACTGGTAAGACGGCATTGACATTGAGAAGAGGACATGTTTTTGTCCAGCTCTCATTGTGAGGATATGTTTCTGTAGCCTCTCAGATAGAAGGCAGATGTCTTGTGCTTGCTGTGATGTAGTCAAAGGAGGGGCAGTGTTTGCTCAGTGCCCAGCCTGACTTAATTTGGGCATCAGGTGTGAGTGAACAAGCTTCTGCAGCTTTAATTGCAGCTTTGTCCAAATTTTGGCTAGGTTACGTCTGACTCTGCAGTGCCGTGTAGACACTTGGAGCGATGTGCCTGGGGTGTCTGAGGAAGATGCGTAAGACTCCTGGTTGAAGCTCATGAAAACAAACAGGTGTCCAGAGAGATCTGTCAGTTCATGGAAATAATGATCTAAAGCAGAACTGGGCCATCAGTGCCAGCCTTGTCTGTGTTTTACTGAACCACCTTAGGCTGAATTAGGATTTGAACTATCTAGCTCTAGACAAGAGCTTGTTTTACTGTAGCCCTTGGGGGAAAGTGTGTTGCTGAAGTAAAGATCCCATTAAAATGAGCATATCTTCAGCAGAGAGTGGGTTTTCTCACCTTAAATTGGGGAAACAACCAGCCAGCTCAAACTGAAGAGGAGGAGGCATCACTCCTCATTCACTGGGCTTTCTAGTTCTGGGTACAGTTCAATCCATTGTTCAGGGTTGGGTAAGCGTTAGTAGGGTGATGGGGCTGGATCTGTTCTGCAGGAGTGTTTGGCTTGCCTTGCCTCCTTTCCATTTAGGAGCTGCTGCGGAGAAGGGGAACCTTCTGCTGTTGGCCCTACTGTCTCTTGTTGGAAGATGCTGCTTCCATTTAAGAAGAGGATGGTGTGGCTTCCACGCAGGACCAGGCATTTGGAGATGGGAGGTGCCTCCTCTGTGTAGCTGGGACGTGTGTCTGCTGATAAAGCCAGAGCTCCTTGCGCTAATACAGAGAACAGTGATTGTCCTGTATAAGCTTGTCAAGCTGCTTTGCACGGTGTCCTTCAACTCTGCGTGTCTGCTCTTTCTCCCGTGCTTCCTCCTTTGTCAGAAGACAGACGTGTGGCTGAAGTAATCCAGGTCTCACTAAAGATTAGCCAAGACGACTCTGCTCAAGTTTTATCAGTAACGATGAGATATTGGCTTAGGCTTCTCAGCCCATCATGGTGCAGGGAGATAGCTAAAAAAAAGACTGTTAGAGCACTTCTAAACAGCACTATTGGCAGGGAGGGTGTGTGTGTTTGCATGTGCCCCCAGTAGTTATTTCAGCTTTTTTACAACTAAAGCAACAGGGAGTCTAATATGAATGACTTTATTTTGCATTTTCCCATAGAATGTTCTGCATGGAGCTATGTTTGCTGGTAACTGTATTCATGATAGCTGGCTAAAAATTACTGTGTTTGGGTAATGGAGCGTCTGTCCGGCATGTTTAGCTAGATACGACAGGATACCCAGGCAGTTTCTTTCTGTGCACGCGAGGAGGAGGTGTGCATCCCATTAGGACAGTGGTGTTGGTTTTGGCCTAGGCTAGGCAAGTGTATAGTTTACCTTTGTGTAGTTAAATATGCCATTTTCTTACGTATTATTTCCATGCTTTCTGTTCCCATCAGCCAACCGTCAAGCCCCTGGTGGTTTCCTTGCAGTTTTCTACCTCTCTATCGACATGCATATGTCAATGCCCTGCTCATCTTTTCTAGGCTGATGAATATTCTTTGATGCTTCTCTCACTCTTTGCACTCCAACTGGTTTTTCCACATTCCCTGCTTCCCCAGCCCGAGTGCCTTCCATCAAGTTACTTCCCAAAGCATTGCCCCAGCTAATTTCTCGTACTAAATGTTGTTAACATGAGCTTGCTTTTCGAAATCCTGTCTCCGCTGTGGGCCTCTTGCCTGGTCTCTGGCTGCGAGGAACTGTTGCAGCCTCCTGTTCCGTGTAGCAGGGGTCAGAATGCTTTCCTGCCCCGTGAAACTCTGCGTCTCACTTAGATGCCTGTTGGAAATGCCTCTCAGCCCACCACCAGCCGGCTCAGTGAAGTGTTCCCAGGGTGTGTTTTCCTTGTCTGTGTGGAAAAATATGCTTTTGAGAATCATAAGTCTTTTTCTGCCCTTACTTTCTTCCTGTGTAAATACTTAGATGCGATCAAGGTCTCTTCTAAGTGTTGCTGTTCGATTACTTCCTAAATATCCCTCTGTCTGCTATGCAGACCTTCCAGATCTTTGTGCTGCAACTCTGGCTCCTTATGACTCTGTCTACCATAAGCAGCAGAGTTCAAGTCTTTTGAATTAGAGGCCTTTATTCTTGTTTTGTGAAATGATGGACGTGGTAATTACATGGGGCAAAAAGTTTTCTATTCAGAGCATTCCTAATGAGGAGTTGTTGCTTTCCCTCCCCCTGCCCCCCAGGCTCCCATTCCAGAATGCACTTTTCTTAACTATTCTATATTTTAGGTGTTTCTTTAGTCCATCAGCAACTGAATAGCTTCAGTTTATAGACCCTGTTCATCTTGTGGTACAGAAATGACAATTAAGTATTTTGTGGATGGCAGGTGCTGATACCAGTTATTTTACAACTGATTAAAAAACTTCTCAGCTGTCCCGTGCTTTCTTGGATGGTTGAAGATCCCTTGGTTAAAGTTGCAGCTCTTTCCCTCTCTCAGAAGGTTAAAACAGATTTTGATACTCCCAAAATACAAATGATAGGCAGTGAAATAGTCTTTTCTACTTCAGCAGAAGCAGCAGACAAACAGCTTTTATTTCTTTTTCCTTATCCCAGGAATAACTTGCTAAAAGTCTAGGCTGGAATGCTCAAAACCTGACGTGGACCTAGTCCTAAAAGAATAGGTGGCTTCATTGTTCTCGTGAGAATACGTTACACTCTGGCTAATGTGCTTTGAAAACTGAACTCGAGACATACTTGTTGCTTTATTGCATCTTTACGTTTCAAATGGTGAAAAAGCTGTATTGGATGCTGCGATGCAAACAGCACTACTGTCTTTTGGGAAGGACTTCTTCCCTTCCGAGTGACTTATTCAAGGAGAAAAAATGCATTATTTGAGAGGCACAGGCTTCTTCCGTACTCTTTTTCTTTTACATGTGCTATGTTCTTCGCAGTGCTGTGCGCACAGTAGGAGCCTGTTGCAAATTTGCCAAGTGATTTAGCTGTGAATGCATGGCTGTGTCCACTGGAGAAGCTTGTGGCTTTTGAACGGGCTGCAGTTCAAGAGGAAACACTGTGTGCCGATGCATATCCTGAAGATACGGGGATGCCTTCAGTAGCCTGCGTGGTTCTGTGTAATGTTTTTATACATGCTCCAGGTGTGATGGACATGGATGGGCAAGTTAATGCTGATGGATGGCTTAAAACCAGGACTCAGGTGGCATTGGCACCGCTGTCAACGTGGGCAGGTGGCAGAGGGGCCTGATGATCTCTGGCCAGTGTGGGACTCCCTCCTGTCACGCTTTCCCTGCAGAAGGTTTGCAGTGACAACTAATTCATTCTTCCCCCTCCCCCCACCCCCAACCAACCAAAGAAACACTCAGAAAATCTTATAAGTTTAGACTGAATAGAGCTCTCTGAGAAAAGTGAGGGACCTCTTCTCCATCTTCTCTGTCTGTAACCTATGTGCAAGAGAAGGGGAGCAAATGAGACTATCCAAAGTGTAGTGGTGAAAATTAGTAAAATGAGGAGCAGCCAGGAAGAGAGGAGGATTTGTAGGGAAAAGGTTGGTGCATTTCATGCTGATCGGTGGATGGGAGAGGAGCTCCCAGGGCCCTGCTGATCAGCCTTGAAGGGAACCATCTGTCAAAAGAGCGGGAGAGGTGAATGAAAACCTTGTCTTCAGGAAACCAGCCACTTCATGGGTGGTCAAGTCGGCAGCCTCCCAAGGTAACTTAGATACTAGAGTAAGGGAGAATCCATCCATCGTGTAGATGAGAATGTATTATTTCGGGAGAGTTGCCTTAGAAAAGGGCTGTTGCGTTGATCAGACTAATGCGGACTTCTGCTCTGGGTGGGGGGAATTGCTCTGTACCTTAACCCACCTTCAGACATCTCATTTAGAGGCTTCTTACCTGATGTGTTAAACTGAGATGTTTGAGCACCAAAGGAGGCTTGTCAGTGTCTGGAATAGGGTCTGGGACTTTGTTAATGTAAGCTTGCTTTTGTATTGGTATCTAGTAATGCAGTTGAATACCAAACCTGTTACGAAGAAACAAGCTTGCTGGAGGTATAAGTTCTGTGCAGGTGATTTGTGGGCCTGTCTCCACTTATTTCATGTTCTCTTCTTTCTCCAAATCCTTCTTTTCAGGTGAATGTTTGCAAGAGAAAATGTGCTTAAATAATGACCCTCTGCTGAATGCATGCTTAAGGACTTCGTTAACTACTTTGGAAAGTGCATTTGAAAACCATCTTCTTATCTATTCCTCTTCCTCTGTTTGAAAATAATTCAGCTGGATTTGTTGAGACGTATTTTCCCAGTCTTACCTGTCGGCTTTACTCTGTCTTCTCAGGGAGGTTGCTTTAGCAGGGGTCATGTTTTGGCTCTGGGGAGTGTATTAGCTAGGGCAGCAGCTTTGAAGACCTGCCAGTTCGTGTTGCAGAGGAGCACTGCTTGTGATATTTATGTAGGGTTGCAAGCAAGACTCTGCAGGGCAAACCTGGCAGTCTGGCAAAGGATTGAGTATAACGAGCCACAGTCACATACTGGAAGTGCTTTGGGGAGTGAAGGCTAGCTGCATCTGAGATTTTTCCGTGGTCAGGAGGTGATGAGATTTGAAGTGAGTCCCATCACTATGCGCACTTCTGCTCTTACAAGTTTTTTTTATTCACATCTAAAACTGAGTCTTTGCTTGTCTAGAAAGGCCAGCGAGTTTACTGTGCCTGGTGTAAGCCCTACGGTGAGACAGAAACAGGAGCAGGATTTTGGAGAATTTAAAAGTACTCTCATGGTTGCTCTAGCCCATAGTCGCTGCTGATACGCACTACAGGAGATATTTTGAGATTGTTGCGGCCCTGGTATCCCTGACTGTGTTACAAGTAAATGTACCGATAGCTATTTATTTATGTATTTTTTCACCAACTGGAGGAAAATCTGTAGTCCCTGTTACTGCTTAGAGGCAGGAAAGGATCCCCTGGGGAAAGCAGTAGGTTGAGTGGAGAGGGGACTGAAAGAGAAGGGCATTAGCCTTCCACTTCCAAAAGCATATTTAGGGTTGGGGTTCCTTTCCTAAATCTGATCGGTCTTCACTTGTCTCCTACTTGACACAAGAAGGTGCTTCTTCCTCCCGCTGCTACTTAAGGCTTTCTCTTCTTGCCCTGTGCCACCCTGCAGACTCCTGCCTCAGTACGTGGTGGTGGTCCTCTTCTAGGGGCGGCTGGAGCCTTTTGGCCTTGGTTTTTGTCAGGGGCGATCAGCGTTAATGCATCCATAGCTATTTGGGCTGCAGTTGTTCTATGACAGCCAGACACATCCAAGATAAGGATGTCTTGTGTCACCAAGGAAAATATCAGTAGAATCCTTTTGTTGGTCTGTAGTACTTGAGCTGCAAAGAGTTTGTGGTCATATAACTTCTTTCGTGCTTTGAGTTAATTGAAGCTGTTATCTCTGATAGCGTTTTAACTGGCAGAAGTGCACAAACTATGCCTGTCCTTCATGAGCTATTCTTGATTGGTTCACGGGTCTAGATAGGATGCTTCCAAAAATACAGTTGGTTTTTATACTGTTGAAGTAACTGATTTGTTTTAGTGTGATTTTTGAGGCTCAGAGGATGGAGGGCATGCGCTTTGTCTGAGCGCAGCTTCTCTTCAATAAAGTAATTCTTTCTCCCCAAGTCGTTTCAGCTAGGTCAGAAGATCGAGGGCCTGACTCCTGGTAGCGCTTCATGGTACAGTTGTTTTGTGTGTGCACATGGTTAGAGTTGTCATACACTGGTTGAGGACCTGCACTCCTACTGGATAGATGCATGTGACAAAGGGGAGGGTGTTCACCTGTAGACGTGTCCTGGATTGCTAAAAGCATCGTGGAGAGCTATAATGCTTTTTGTTCCTGCCAATTTTTCTCTCAAATGCAGTGAGATCATGTATTGCCTCTGTGCAATTTGTTTGTTTTTCGTGGACAATTCTTGCATTAGTGAAGCTGCTTAAGTGCTTGAGCTGCAAAGAAAGATTGCAAGACTGGTTGGCTGGCTTGGGCTGGTAACTGCTGGCAGATCACTAGTGCGGTTTACAATAACAGACTTTTTTTAAGAACACCTGACTTGGCTGGGATAAGTGAATGTATTTCTTTAGCCACCCTAGTCTGTCAAATTTTACAGATATGAGGGGGCCACATACTCTTTAGTCAGAAGTTCTCAGGTTGTCTTTCTGGTCCTGCAAGGTGCTAACTTGTGGTATTGACGTGAGTCCTGTTCTCAGGGAGCTGCTCCAACAAGACAGAAGGGTTTGGTAAGTAAAACAGACGTATCTCCAGGCTATGCACTGTCCACAGCACAAATGATGGTTTCCAAACCATGCCCATGGAGATGCCAATGTATGGAGTAGCTGTTGGTATTCTGGAAGTTGCTCTGATAATGATTGCTAAAATGTTACTGTTCAATTGCATGCATGTAAGTACTGTAACTACAGCTCGCTGTATTCCTGTGTTTTCTTTCCTCCTTGCTATTATTACTGACTTTTTATGATGCTTCTTGCAACTTATCTTTAGTAAAATCTGTGACCCTTTTGCCTCACATTTCTTGTGTTTTTATTATCTTTCCTGATGCAAGTCCTACTTCTCATCTGAAGTAGTTCTCTCTGGTGCCAGGAAAAGTCAGTCTCCTTCGCTTATCCCCTCCTGGCATTCGTTTGCAGCACACCTTGGCCTGCTGCACTCTCCTCTAGCTGAGTCCAGCAAGCTGGTCTGCCTGCCCCTTCCCTCCCTTGACTTCTGCTGTTCTACTCACTGCTTCTCTCTGTTTTTGCATTGCATTTTAGAGATGGTCAGTTGTGCCTACAGAAGGATAACTCTCATCTTCTGAACACAGTCAGAAAATCTGGGAGTAGGTCCTGTGTAGGAGTCTGAGCTCCTGGAAACCCCAGAAAATTAGAGGAAATCTGGACTTGCTCATCAAGACACAAGTGACATGAAGAGAAGGGGTTCTGATCTGATAATGTGACTGCAGGCTTCAGAAACTGGTGGGTGCTGGCACATCAATTCACTTATCCCAGCCTTGAGGTGTTAGATGCTCTTCATGTTCTTCTTGAAGTGCTGTTTGCAGTGCAGGTGTTCCTGTGCCAAATGAAAACAAGTGTTTAAAGAACAAAGTGGCTGGTTACTTTGTAGATTAAACCTGATGAAAATTAACACCACTTCCACTGCAACTTGTTTTGGTTCTGTGGCCCTGATAGCAGTTGAGCTGAATTCACAAATTTGCTTTCTTTGTTGGATGCTAGATATGTTTGCAACACCTAATACAATTGTGCCTTTTGCATGACTTAAGGAACGCTTGCAGCTTAGATGCTGTGTGGTGACACGTAGGCTTGGGACTTGAAAATTAATGTATGTATTTGTTTATTCAGGGAGAAATAAAACCAGTTCCGGTGTCAGTGGGACCCAGGTTGTTGCAGAAAGGAGCAGCCGGGAAGGATCTGCCCAGAGGATGCCTCGGCAGCCGAGTGCGAGCCGGCTGCAGAAAGCAGGAGCTTCTGGAAAGAACAGTGGAGGAGGCAACAGTACCTAAATGAGACCTTGGAACCGATGTATTTTGATGCTTGACAATGTATATAAACCATGCCTGTTAAAATCGCTTGTGTTGTGTTCATTAACCTGGCAAACATGACTTGTAATGCATGGAACAGAGCTGCTGTTTCTTATTTCCAAAACTTCCTTTGCCAGTGCAGGCTACTAGGGGTTACCTGAAGGCACCTGGGACAAAGAAAGAGGTATGAAGCCTAGAAAAGCCTGCTGCTCCAGAGAGGTAATGACTTGTCTTACAAGCCAATGCTTCTTGCTGCCTCCTTCCCTAAAATCCATTTTGATATGTTCACGCTAGTTGTAACAGCAGAAAGTCTAGTTGGCTTAATGTCAAGGTGAGTAGTAGTGAGGCAGGGCATGTCTTAGTATCACTGAGCCCTGCAGCGATGGCAGCTTGCACTGGAGACCTGATGGTCTGGTGGGGGTATGTGCTTGTACTGTAACTGGTTGTTGCCCTGTTCCCGTCATGTGCACACCTATGTGGGTTTTACCACCTTAATCTGAAAACCAGTTTGACCTATCATGTAGCGTAATCGCACAACATTTAGTCCTTCCAACGGTGCCTGTGTGATTATTCACTTATACAGTGTTACGGAACTCTTTGCCTAATGAGCCAGGTTAAATGAAGAGATTATGCTGGATAAGGGAGGGAATAGCTTCATCACTTAGTGTAAGATATATGCAAGTAACTAAAACAGGTAAGTGGATTTGTTAGAGCTTAAGTGTTGCTGTTCATCATTCCAGAGTGTATCCAGGCAGTGGGTGTGCCTGCTATAGCCTTGGTAGCTCAGGAGCTGTTACTGAAATCCATTCCCCTAATTAGGATAAAGTGCTTCCATTCTTTGTGAGGGATAGGTGATGTTTCCTAGACTCAAGATCTCATGAACCTGGTTCAACAGGTGCTAAAATTTCTTCCTGATCAAGAGGAAAAAAATACTGGAGAGTACACACACAGTCTTGCACAAGTTTTTGTGCAGAATATTAATGATGCTCAGATAATCCTACCTCATAGATTCCTCTTGAACAATATTACAGATTAGTTTACTTGTTTGTTTCTTTGTTTCCCCTTCCACTCTGACTATGGCTAAGGCTGTTGTGTGGAAGATGGTGTGTTCACAGCACATGGCAATCAGGAGAGACTACTCCAGTGTGGGCTCTCCATGGACTGCAGTTCCTTCAGGGAATACCCACTTGCTGTGGCAGGGGCTCCTGTGGATATCTGCTACAGTGTGGTCCTCTCCACAGTCTGCAGGGGACAATCTGCTCTGTCCTGGTGTCCTCCACGGGCTGCAGGGGAACCTGCTCCAGCACCTCCTACCACTGTTTCTGCTCTGCCCTTGGTGTTACTGGCGTTGGTTATTGCATGTTTCTTTTCTTCGCTCTGGGCAGTGTTTTGTCCTTTCTTGAATATGTTTTTACAGAGGTGCCACCAGCTTTGCTGATTGCTCAGCTGAGGCCACCTCTACAGTGCCCCACCCCCAACCTTGCCGTGTAAACCTAAACCCAATATCCCTTCTATGGA
The DNA here is from genome assembly GCA_013397275.1 of Burhinus bistriatus. Classification (NCBI taxonomy): domain Eukaryota; kingdom Metazoa; phylum Chordata; class Aves; order Charadriiformes; family Burhinidae; genus Burhinus; species Burhinus bistriatus. The sequence continues at coordinate 223,757 of VYXH01004863.1, forward strand.
GATCAGAATTTTTCAAGGATGGGAGTTAGAAATGGGAGTGAAGTAGCTTATGGCTTGCAGTAACACACCTTGGAGCTGTGCTGTAGGAAAGGCATTCAAATGGGATAGCTTACATGCTTTCCCTGCCCTCCCCCTCCCCCATATTCAAGGTCTGGGTATCTCCTGCTCTGAACTTGTCAGAAAGTGCACTTACTCCTCCCCTGCCCCCCAGAAAAAGGCCCAAACTGTGCCACACCAATTGGGAAGCTGGAAGTTGAAATTGCTGGTGAAAAAGAGCAGCTGAAGGGCTATTTTTTCTCTTAGAAGAGTCATTATTGGTGCTCTTTGTCCCTAGAACAGGGGTGAACGGACTTGAGATGCGGTTGAAACCTCAGTGCAGTATGTTGACCTGGAGAATAAAGAGTACCTAGCAAAAATGGTTCTTGCCTGCATGCTTGCTGCCTCTCTCTTTAACTAGTTTCATACCTGCATTTCTTTCATTTATCCATCTGCAACTTGAGGTGCCTCCTATGTTGTACCTACCCACCTGTCTCAAAGACCCCATCACATCCTCCTGAACTCTACTGCACAATCCTCAACCTGCAGGTCAGTGCTCCTTCTTTCCTGGTGTCTAGTTTTCCTGGGCAGGCTGTCCTAGTCTCCTTTCCCAACTACCTAGCTGAATAAAAGTGCTCAGAGCATGCTCTTATATCCTGGTCCTTCGAAATATCTGCAGCAGGTGGAGCTGGTGTTGGTTTTGAGCTTTTGGAACACCTTGATCTAAGGGGTTCTCCACTGTGCTGTTTTGCCCAACCTGTCCAGTTTCTGTGGTGCAATAACTGGCTTGGTTGGTGGTGTAAGAACGGTGGAAGTAGTTCTCCTTGACTTCAGGAAGCCTTTGTGTGGTCTCCCAGAGTGACCCTGCAGTCTCACTGAGGAGATGGGTGTGGAGGGGTGGACTACAGGATGAATGGAAAATTGGCTGAGCTGCAGCTAAGTTGAGAGTGCAGCTATCCAGTGCAGAAGGGTGCAAAGAAGGGGACCTCATCTTGGTTCAGACCAGCCTAAATGTTCTCACATTGATGATGATACCAGAGGGCATGTTCTCCAGCAGCTGTCCCAGAGAGGACAGAGGCTTCAACCCAGATGGAGTTTTTGGATGGTGAAACCCTGCAGTCCCAGACTCCTGGGAGTGCCTGGGGCCTCTCCCTGAGGCTGGCAGAGATGGTCTCCTTTCCTGCTGGGGGTGTGCTGTTAAAGACCTATGTTACTAAGTGGAGGAGTTACAGGATGAAGTCTACAGGCTAAGCAGCATCAGAGAGCATGAGAAAGCTAGACAGGACCTTCTCAGACCATACACTTCAGGATCCCTGGACCTCAGTTGCAGTGGGGTGACAGGCAGAGTCTGTAGCAGATCATAAGTGGAAACTACAAGGAAAACAAGGGCTGGAAGTTTTTGACTTCTGGCGCCAAGAGGAAGGCTCCTGCTCCGCCTGAAGGCTTGCAACAAGGGAACGGGTTCACTGTCAAAGCTGAGGGAGGAGGTGGGTGTGTTTTCAAGTTGACCGTCTGGCTAACTGACGCAAACCATGCAAGACCACCAGGAGGAAGCGGCAAGTGATAGTAGTGGGTGACTCCCCGCTGCAGGATACCACTTGACTTGTCTAGAGAAGTGTGCTGCTTGCTGGTGGCCCAGATCTGGGATGTTGTGGAGAGTCTGCCACAGCTCAGCTGACCCTCTGACTATCACCTCCTGCTCTTCTTCCGTGTGGGCACCGGTGATAACTCCCAAGGGCAACCTGGAGAACGTCAAACATGACTACAGAGCTAGGGAGTAAGGGAATGGTGGACAGGGCTGGCAAGCAAAGGGGTTGGAGTGATGTGAAGGAAAGGGAACACAAAATCAGCAAAATGCGGTTTAAGCAGGGTTGCCTTCAGCACTTGCATGCAGGCAAGGAAGTGCCTAAAAGTCACCACTATGGAGAAATTCCCAAACCCTTTCTGGGCAATCGGCATACTGGGCTGCCTCCCTGATGTGCTTGTATGCTAATGCAGGGAAGATGAGGAACTGGAGTTCTGCATGCAGTCTTGTTAGGATCATGGACATGTGCTGGGCTGGCTTGCATGACTGGGGTGTTGTGATGGAGGGACACAGGCTTTTTAGGAAGGACCAGCCAGGAAGATGAGGAGGGGGAGTTGTCCTTTATGTGCGGCAGCAGCTGGAGTGCCTGGAGCTCTGCCTGGGGATGGGTGAGCAGCCACTGAAACTTTATGGGTCGGGATTAAAGAGCTGACCAGTATGGCTGACATGGTAGTGAGTGTCTGCTATGAGCTGCCTAATCAGGAAGAACAAGTGGATGGGGCCGCCTACAGACAGCTGGAAGCAGCCTCACATTCACAGACCCTGGTCCTCATGGGGGACTTCCTCCACCCTGATATGTGCTGGTAGGACAATCCAGGAGGGCATAAGCAATACAGGAGCTTCCTAGAGATCACCAGTGACAATCTCCTGAGCCAAGTGATAGGGGAGACAAGGAGTAGCAGTGATCTGCTGGACCTCACGCTCACCATCAAGGAAGGGCTTGTTAGGGATGTGAAGGTCAAAGGCAACCTTAGCTGCAGTGACCATGAGCTGGTGGAATTCAGGGTCCTGAGGGGAGGTTGCCAGGCAAAAATCAAGATCGTAATGCTGGACTTCAGGAGGGTAGACTTTGGCCTCTTTAGGGATCTACTTGGAACAGTACCATTGGATAAGGCCCTGGAGGGAAGAGAGGTCCAAGAAAGGAGCTTGATATTCAAGGATCACCTCCAAGCTCAGGAGCAGTCCACGCCAATGACCCAGAGCTGCATCCCATGACTGAGCTCCAGCTGCATCCCTGACAACTTCCCCTTACAGCCACATCCTCTTGTCTGACCCTCAACCCCATGTTGGGCTTGAGAGTTGGGGTTGTTCAGCCTGGAGAAGAGAAGGCTCCAGGGAGACCTTAGAGCAGCCTTCCAGTATCTGAAGGGGGCCTACAAGAAAGCTGGAGAGGGACTTTTTACAAGGACATGTGATAGGATGAGGGGTGATGGCTTCAAACTGGAAGAGGGGGGATTTAGAATAGATCTCAGGAAGAAATTTTTCACTGTGAGGGCGGTGAGACACTGGCCCAGGTTGCCCAGGGAAGCTGTGGAGGCCCCATCCCTGGAGGTTTTCAAGGCCAGGTTGGATGAGGCTTTCAGTAACTGGGAGGTGTCCTTGCTCATGGCAGCGGCGTTGGAACTAGATGATCACTAAGGTCCTTTCCAACCTAAACCATTCTATGTCTGACTTGCCCTCCCCCTCCCCAAGCTGCATCCTGATCCCTGAACCCATTTCCATCCCTCTCACAACCCCATCCTTGTTTCCTCCTGGAGCTGCAAGCGCTCCTGTGGGGTTGCAGTGAAGTGCAGCAGCTGGGGCCTGGCTGGAATGCATCTTGAGGCAGGGGCAGTCCAACATGGCACCTCAGCCTCAGGGTCCTCAGGTACCGGGGACCGAGGCAGTGCCAGCCCTGGCAGTGCTGGGGGCTGTGAGTCCCCTCAGGCTGGGGGCACTCTGGAAGGGACAGGACAAGGACATGGGATGGGGCAGGAGGTGGCAGGGTGAGTCAGGGCTGGCACGGGGAGGAGCCAGAGAGGCCAGGGCTGGTAGGGGCAGCGGCTAACCGTGGTATTTCCTGCCTGTTTCCCTCCCCAACCTGCTGCAGTCAGGGGACAGGGAGGGGTCAGACCTGGTTTTGTTGCAGAAAGGAATGGTAAGTTGGGGAAGGCACACTTTTGGGGGTGCAAGGAGACCTGTCGGTGGGTCCTTGTAGGGTGGCTCTTGCAGGAGATCATCTGTGGGCACATCCATTGGGGCTGCAGAAAGCAGACAGGCTTCTGCCCAGGAGCATCCCCCAGGCCTGGGATGCAGGCAGGACCCCCCACCATCCCATGGGACAATGTTAGGTTATGTGATTAAAGGCTCTTCTCCATGAACAAAGAGGAGCAGAGGAATAACGAGAGGTCAAAGAACCCCAAGAAACTCCACAGTGCCAGCGAGTCACTGATCTGGTTGCTTGCAGGACTGTCCATGGGCCAGGAGGTGGCACCCACCACCCAGGGGTAGCTCTCCAGACCACCTCTTGGACTGAGGGGGGATGTGACTGCCTAGTGGCGGGGGACATATTATGGGATGCAGGGGAAGAGCATTTTGGGATTGTACAAAACTTATTTACGGGGTTTTCGTGAGGAGGAACCAAAGCTGGGGAAAAGGAGGGTTCAAGATGGCTTTGGGATCCACAAATGTGGGAAAATACAGGGATAAGGGTATGAAAGGGTATCATCCTGCCTACCTGTCTACCAATTTGGGGTGTATGTGCCTCCTGGGGATATGCACTCAGCCTCGCTACTGTGACGCGTGGATCAAACTTGGAAAGAGTTATAAAGCAGGTATGTTTATTCAGCACTGGGTGTGTGGGGGATCGCTCCTCCAAAGTACATGCACACCAACAGCACATTGTACCAGAAATTTATACAATAAAGATATACATATTCGTAGGATTAAACACACATATGCATTAGCATAGGCGGGGTTATTACAAACAGTTCTGGGGTGGGCGTGACTATTATAATTCTTTCTGGGAATTCGTTATCATAAGTGTCCTCTTGCCACATGCGCACTTCCATCCTGTGGTTGTGGGCCGGGGTCTTTTGGAGGAAGGCTCGTAGTCTTCTTCACCGTGTACTTTTCACCTTTGTCCCAGAATGCTGGGTTGGCTGGGCTCCAAACTGCAAGACCAGCCTTAATCAGATGGTCGCTTCTTGCAGACAATAATGTTCCTGCTATCAGCTCCTGTTATCTACACAATTTGCTTGCAGCAAGGTGTGATTGTTTACTCCCTTTGTCTGACACATCAGTCCTTGACAAATACCAATCTTTGGCAAATACCGGTCTTTGGTAAGTGAGTTCCAAAAGAATGTTTAAAACAAACAGGATTGTTAAGCGATTTAGAAATTGTAAAGCAGACAGTTCCCTATATCAGCTGTCCCTCCTCGCTGGGGACAAGGAGCCACAGCAGCCTCGGCCGTGTTGGGCTGCTGGATTTGTCAGCACCTACCAGAGCATCCCACAGGTGTTGCACAAAGGTTGCTGGTACAGGCTGGCAGGCACCATAAACTACTAGCAGCCTCTGTAGCTGATGGCGCACATCGGCTCTAATGATGAACACTTATTGTGGGCAAAAATAAAAAAAGGGAGAGAGAGAGACAACAGTGGGGTAAGGGCAGCCTGTCCCCAGAGGCCAGCTGGCATGAGAAGCACCGAGCTCCCAGGTGAGCTGCAACCTTGGGGTCCCCTCCAGTGCAGCAAGCTGTGCTGGTGATGATGGTGACGAAATATTTTGTGTATTCTGCTTGATCCCATTTGTGACTCTATTAGGATGCTTAATCAGGTGCAGGTATTGCACACTCACCAGTCGCTGACTTCCCGTGCAAACGCTATTTTTCAACAATTTTCCCTGTTTAAATGGGCACCCTTGGCTGCAGCGTGCAGTGGGGTTTGTCCTCGAATACGAACGGAAACCTGCAAAAGACGGGGTGGGGAGAGCGTGGGGAGAGACTCAGGGGCGGAGCTCTCTCAGGGAACCGTACCCCGGGACTGGGAGTGCGGGCAGAATCCTTGTAGAAGTGCCCCCAAATGCAGGCAGGGAGCACCGAGGTGTCCCCCTACTAAGGCACTCAGGAGCTTATGCTATAGTGAGCAGAGTGGCGCAGCGGAAGCGTGCTGGGCCCATAACCCAGAGGTCGATGGATCGAAACCATCCTCTGCTAAAATGTTGACTTTTAGTTTCCCGCCCTCTCTCCAAGTTGGTTTTTTTTGGGGGGCCCCGATTCTCCGCACGCCGCGGGTTGCGCGGCCCCAGTGAGGCCCCCAAGCGATCGTTGCCCGAAGGTGGGGGAGACAAAATAGAGAGGGTGGGAAAAGGTTAAACATACACAGCCCATATAGGGCTCTAACCCCTCAACTTGGTGTTCTTAGTACCACACTCTACCCAGCTGAGCTAACCCACCAGGGTCACCTGTATTTTCTGTGCCGTGCCCAAACACCCCGCGGCGGCCTGGTAAAAGGCGGGGGAGGGACACTAAATAAAGTTAATTAGCAGAGGATGGTTTCGATTAATCGACCTCTGGGTTATGGGCCCAGCACGCTTCCGCTGCGCGGGACCCTGTTTCCGGGTATCCATTGTGATGGCACCGCCCGGCCCCAGCCTCGAGGGATGCTCCCGGCGGGCTCTGCCTGTACCCCGGCTGTAGGGGACGCTGCAAGGCGGGGGGATCCGGCGGAGCTGGGCCAGCAGCACTGCTACCCTCAGCCCAGCAGCGCCCCCAGCCCCTGAGAGGTGACGGTAACAGTCCGGCACTCCCCCAACATCGGGTGACTACGAGTGACCAGGCTGTGGTGGGCGGTTGTCCCACCTGCTGAAAGAACTTTGAACTTCTCCCTAGGGCTGCAGATGAAGTCCCCCCGCCGCATTGCTGAAAGCCAAACAGAGAAAAAGCCCATCTGGGATCTTACGTTTTTTGGCCGTGCCCGTAGGAGCTGCCGTTCACCTGTTGGATACAACTGCCTATGCATAAGATTTTGGGAAAACAGGTAAGTATCCTGTGGGGAGCATGAAAGAGTGAAGGTGGGTTGTATTTTTGCACAAGTTTCTCGAAAATTTGGGGGCCTGGTTTGCAAAACCACTGGAAGTGGGGAGATTTAAATACGTCTGGAAAAAACCAAAAGCCTGGGACCTGGGCTACTCAGCACATCACACACCTTGTATCCACCTCAGGCTGCATCAGTGCATTCATACCAGCTCCATGCAGCAAGATGCAGACTCAAAAGGAGGACACCCTGTCATTGCTGTGATTTTGCTCCTCATTTTGGAGGAGAAGCTGAGGCTGTCACCCATGTGCTTCCATGGCACAGAACCCGCTTGGCCTTGTGGTGGGTTTCTGGCAATGACTGCCTGCCTTCCTTCCTCTTCACTCCCACAGCCCATTTCCAATGGGTGCAAGGAAGTGGGGCGAACCTCCTGGTGGGCTGGTGACTAAGCCCTTTCCTCTTCCTGTGGCCTGGGATGACAGTCGCCAAGAGTTGCTGACCTTTGTAGCACACCTTGTGGGATTTTATTGACCGATCTGACTGCTAGCATCCAGGCAATGGGGTAACAGCCAGACCTTGTCCTGGGGACAAAGTCAGGCCTGTCACAAGCCAACAGCTCTGTCCCATGGTCCTCCCTTGCTTAAGCCACCTCGGTGTGCAGGACCTGCTAGGGCACTGGGACAAGCAACAGCAACACACCATCTCACAAATGCTTTGCCTTGATTGCCCAAGGAGGTCAGCCAAGCCCCCAACAAGGGGCAGAGGTACTAGCTTGCCTACTCATGGGGCACTTGCTGCCTGTGTGTCTGTCCCTTGCCCCCTGGGGACACTGAGGTGCGCACTGGGGCTGCGCTCAGAGGAAGGGACCTCTCATGTTTGAGCCATGTCTGAGGCCAAGCACTGGGCTGCTGTAGAAGGCGCAGGTGGCAGAGAAGGGAAAACTTTTTGACTCTGAAGACAGTCAAGCAGCGGAGCAGGTCATGCAGGGAAGTTGTGCAGCCTCTGCCCTTGGAAGTTTTTCAAGACCCAGCTGTGTAAAGCCCAGAATAACATGGACTGACCCCAACAGCTGACCCTGCTTTGAGGATGAGGTGGGACTAGAGATCTCCTGGGGTTCCCTCACTCATCTCAGGGTTGTTCTGTCTCAAGAGCTGTGTCCACATGCTCTGCTCACCTGTGACATCCAGGAGGGCCTGCCTGCTCCTGCAGCCTTTGCCCACACCTTTCCCTTGGAGCTGCAGTGCTTGCCCTGCCTCTTCCCCATGGGAAACTCCCACCATTCGCCAACCCCCACATTTCTCCCACTTGCTGGAGTGGCAGCCCCCAACTTAGGGGGCCTATCACATAGCAGATATTTGCATTTTTTGCTTTTCAAGACCGACAGAAGACAGACGCACAACATGGAAAAGCATTTGGTGAAGTGAAAGGACCTGTATTTCCTGTTTAAAATGCAGAAAATATCCCCAGTTTCCACCCTTCTCATGTAAATTCTCCCTTCTCCAACCCGTTCCCTCCCCAAAAGCCCCTACCAGTTTCATACCTAAACCTCACTTCTCCCCAAATGTCCCTGCTCCATGTTCTGGCCACTCAGCACATCCTGACACCTACTTACCCATCTACCCACCTCAAAAGATGACTTCTGTTCTCCTAAGCTTTCTTTTTGTGCCCAGTCTTGGGCTCTTCCTAGCACTCCCTCCCCTCCTTTCCCTCACACTGTTGAGGCCAGACTCATTAGAAAGAGCCCAGGCAACATGGAGACAAGGATGCAGAAAATGGGTACGTACTCACATTTCCAGCCCAAGTGTCCACGGGGCAGCAGTCTTTTACCCCGCTGCAGTGCCTTCCCACTAGTAGTGGGTGGCTTTGGCACAGCTTGACAGCCCAGGGAAACCCTCCTTCTCAAGGAGTCCTTTTTAAGGTAAGTCTTCCTGGAGGTGCCTCATGTTTTATCACTCCATTGCTGCATCCTGAAATACTGTTTTCTTTCATACCCATGTTCCCATACTGCACGAAAGAGTTGTACCTCTCTGATACGGTTTTGAGATGTTTTTGAGTAATTCTTCCTGGTACTGGTTTGCAAAGAGTTGCGAATAGCAATAGTCACTTCTGACAGCCTGTAGGGTCACCTTGGAGATGTTTGAAAGCCAGCTGGACGTGGTCCTGGGTAACTGGCTCTAGGTGGCCCTGCCTGAGCAAGGAGGTTGGACAAGATGACCTCCAGAGGTCCCTTCCAACCTATCATGGATGAAAATATTTGCGATGGTTATGATTTAGCAACAATTTAAGATTTATTAATGGTTGGAAGTAAATCAAAAGGTTGAATTTTAGCAGCACTTAGTCATTAACAAGGTGATTCAGTAGAATATGCTATAATTAAAACAGCAACTTAATTACAGATTCAAGAATGACAAGATTCACAGTAACTTACTACAGGGGATCCTAAATAAGAATTTATGTATGTACATATATATGGACACAAAAACATACAAACACCCCCCATCCAAGGAGTTGTGCACACATGCCACCCGAGTCTTTAACTGCCAGGACCAGGGTCCCTTCACAGTGGGGGACTCCAGTGAGCCGACGGGTGCACCTTTGGACTCCTCACATGCACACACAGACAAACAGGAATATTTGGATCCAATAAAGTATAGACACCCACGCTGGTGAAGGCTAATGTGTATATTGAAACACGTAGATAGATAGAGAGGTGGATGAAAGAGAGGCTAGCCTGTAGTTAAAATTTCCCTCTTCCCAGTGCATCAGCATTCCTCAGCGGGCAATAATTGAGCCTTTAGAAGTTTGACTTCGCCCTGGCCGTTCGTTATGCATGAGGGGTGTCCCACCTCAGGGAGGATGCTGGTCACAGCCTGCTGCGATCCCGGAGAGCTCAAAGGATCTTGCTTAGGGTCAGTATTTACAGGGTCCGAGATAATTGACTTTCAACAGTATTGCCAGGTAATTCTGGTACCTTCCAGAGCGGGCTACGATCCAGGCAGCAGGAGTTTCAGGTACATTTCCCAGGTAACAGGAGTTTCAGGCATAGTTAGGAAGTGCCTAGCTGGCTGTACTTGTAACTGGGACAACAAACTCACTGCACCTGCAACCAAGACAGGAAGATGCCAGATTGTCCCAGCCCACTGTGCTTGTAACCAAGACAAGAACACAATGTTGGCTGGTCCCAACATCACAATGTGGCCCAGGAGGGGGGATGAAGTTGCACCACGACACAACACCAACCGTTCTGTGATTCTGTGACATCATGTGGTAGGATCCCTAGCCACCCCCACACAGATGGAGATGTATCATGGTCATCTCTCCAGAAAAATAATGGATACAGGACCGCGGATCCTGGATTCAGTTTCCTGGCACTCTTCTGGTACAGCAGCTGGAGGCCTTTTGGGTACACCACAGCACACATCACTCGACTAAGCTGCAATATAGATGTGGTTTGGAATATCCTTGGCTGCCTGCATTCCCCAGGGTTATCTGTTACATTTGAGTTGGCAGCTGTAACACAGGCCTACAGGAAACTCAAACCTTTTTTGCGCTGGAACCAGTATAAGACTTTGTAGGACATTTCCAGCAGCGGTAGGTGTTCAAGCAGTCAAATCAAGCTCTCGGTTGTTCATTCCTTAAAGGTGCTGGTTGCATTGACTAGATTGTCATTGACTTTGATGGGCGTGTATGTGCTGACTTATGTGTAGATACTTAGAGTGGGATGTCATAATCTTGAACTGAATCCAGTCAACTGAATCTCCTTTACTTTCTGGTGGGAGGAACTGATTACTGTGGAATGAACTATATCAATATTCCAGCGATCTGTTGGTGTATTCTTCCTGAAAATACATGCAACTTCTTTTTCTGACTTTGCTGGAATTCTGCTACAAGTTAGTTTTATGTATGCTGGAGTCATGTGTACTTGTGACAGTGATTTATTTTAGACATGCTTGAAAGCTAACCATTGTGTAGAAGAAGGGAAAAAGATTTAAACACTTTGTAGTTAATGTACAGATTTTATGGCTTATTTCTGTAGTCTCCGTAATATTTTGGACAGTTACATTAAATACATTTATTCATGATACAGGTTATGTAGGTTTCTCAGTATTTTCCAACTAAGGCTAAAATGTCCAAACCCTTTACAGACTTTACGAATGCATTAATTCTTTGATTTTTAACCTTTCAAGTGTGAACAATTTTCAGAAAATCAGTGGGACTACCTAGGCAGAGGCACCTTGCTGAAGAATTGTCTCCTCCCAAATGTCTTCCTTAGAGCATGCTTTAGTTCTTTGTTTTGTAAGCTGTAGATGATTGGGTTCAGCATAGGAGTTACTACTGTGTAAGAAAGAGCCACCAGTTTCCTGCTCTTTGCCAAGAGACTGGACTTTGGCTTTGAATGTATCATGCCAGTTGTGCAGTAGAACAGTGTCACCACCACCAGGTGAGCAAGGCAGGTAAAAAAAGCTTTGCGTCTTCCTTCGGCAGACGGCATTTGGAGGATGGTATGGATTATCTGGATGTAAGAAGCTGCTATCAAGATAAATGGGATAAAACCAATTATAACAGTAGCAATGAACACCAGAAGCTCGAATAAGTGTGTGTCTGAACAGACCAGATCCAAGACAGGAGCGATGTCACAAAAGAAATGTTCAATCTCCTTTGAGCCACAAAAAGGATAGCTAAATAGCCAACCAGTGAGTCCTATAGATAGTGGAATACCAGCAATCCAGCATGCTATGACCAAATGAAGGCACACTCTCCTGTTCATTGTTATGGCATAGTGCAAGGGATGGCATATAGCCACGGTCATATCAGTCATATGCCATGGCACCCAAAAGGAAACACTCAGAAGTGATGAATAATATGACAAAGTAAAGTTGCAGGGCACAGGCAGAAAAGGAGATGAACTTTCTCTCCAACAACAAATCCGCAAGCATCTTGGCGACTATGTTTAGTGTAAAGCAAATTTCAATCAAAGCCAGGTTTTTGAGAAAATAGTACATGGGTGTGTGCAAGGCAGGGTCAGTGGTTGCAACTATGATGATGAGAAAGTTCCCTGTCATCATGATTAGGAACATCAGAAGAATCCTCTCTAAGAGGAAGACCTGAAGAGCAGCAAGGTGGGAGAACCCCTGCAAGGTGAAGTAGGTCTGGTTTCTGAGCCCCGGTGCTTTAGCAGGTTCTATGTGAAAGAGAAACAACACAGCCTGTGTGAGCCAACAAGGAAGACATGAGAAGTGTCCTAGTGGGGGACTTCAAC
>VYXH01004864.1:4508-22589 GCA_013397275.1 Burhinus bistriatus
ATTTTTATATTATATATTTATTTTTAAACTATCTTTGCCTCTGTAAAAAAACTGAATTTCCACTCAATTCTACCTTTAGCTACGTGTATCTGTAGTGCACTTTTAACTAGTGTAATTTAAATCTTTGTTACTTGTTGATCATCTGAGACTCATTGTTCAGCAGTAATATTGCCTGATGGTATTCTCAGTTTCTGTACCAGGAAACTGTTATTCTCAATTTCTGTGCTGAATTCTGACCTGAAACAGGTACCATACTATAGCTAAAATTTGCTACAAGCCCTTAAATGCCTATTAGGCACTGAGCACAAACTGTTTTTCTTTACAGATGTGCTTCTGTTGCACTGCAGTATTTGTTAATGCAAACGTAGCATATATAGATGTACCGTTTTCTGATACTTAAAAAGTACATCTTCATGCTCAAATATTGAGAACATATACTAGCTTATTGCTAAACTGTCAAATTATTCATAATGTAGAATGATACTTCAATTTAAAAAGCATTTTACAACATCTACTTCTTGATATAAAAATGGTGATTTATGAGTACAGTGACTGAGAATATTCTTAAGACATGGTTTAACTGTGGACAAAAGATAGAGAATTTTTTGCTTTCATGGCATTTTAAACGCTTTAAAACGAACAAACCAACCAACCAAACACCACCCCCTCACCCCCATCCCCACCAAAAAAAAAGTCATTTGCACAAGCCTGGACCCTGATAAGCTCTTCTACTTTCTTCTTGAAATATTTTTTTCCTTATGGCTTAATTATATTAACTTCATAGATATATAGGTAATGTGTTAGGGCCATATGGTGTATTTTGTTTCAACTCAAGTATTTAAACACAAGATGTTGAATATTCAGCATCGCACAGGAAGAAGGAGACAAAATGAAATAATGGCCAGGATTCAAGCAGCCATTATACAGATTCCAAAGCCACCACCAAGCCACACCATAAAAGCTATTGAAGCCAAAAAATTCTTAAAGAAGAAAAGAGAAGCAGAGGTAACTATCATCTATATTATTTTAATGTTGATTGTATGAAGCTGCAAAACATATGATTTCTGGGAGCATCTACACTTAGCATCCAAAAGCTGCTGATATAACTGTTAAAATGCTATAGTAGATTCAACCAGTGAAAACTGGACTAAATATTAATATAGTTATGATTCTGCATTTGTTAGTAAAAATTTGTTTTGATGGAAGAGGAAGTTCTTATTGAGTAAATACCATAGGTAGGTACTAATTTAATTGCTGACAGTATTTTAGCTTCTGGTCTACTGAGAAGAATATGNGTTATTTAGCTGTTCTATTGCCACTGCATGAACAAGAATGAAAAAAAAAAAAGTACTTTCATGTATCTAGAAGAGAAAATACAANCTTTACAGATGTGCTTCTGTTGCACTGCAGTATTTGTTAATGCAAACGTAGCATATATAGATGTACCGTTTTCTGATACTTAAAAAGTACATCTTCATGCTCAAATATTGAGAACATATACTAGCTTATTGCTAAACTGTCAAATTATTCATAATGTAGAATGATACTTCAATTTAAAAAGCATTTTACAACATCTACTTCTTGATATAAAAATGGTGATTTATGAGTACAGTGACTGAGAATATTCTTAAGACATGGTTTAACTGTGGACAAAAGATAGAGAATTTTTTGCTTTCATGGCATTTTAAACGCTTTAAAACGAACAAACCAACCAACCAAACACCACCCCCTCACCCCCATCCCCACCAAAAAAAAAGTCATTTGCACAAGCCTGGACCCTGATAAGCTCTTCTACTTTCTTCTTGAAATATTTTTTTCCTTATGGCTTAATTATATTAACTTCATAGATATATAGGTAATGTGTTAGGGCCATATGGTGTATTTTGTTTCAACTCAAGTATTTAAACACAAGATGTTGAATATTCAGCATCGCACAGGAAGAAGGAGACAAAATGAAATAATGGCCAGGATTCAAGCAGCCATTATACAGATTCCAAAGCCACCACCAAGCCACACCATAAAAGCTATTGAAGCCAAAAAATTCTTAAAGAAGAAAAGAGAAGCAGAGGTAACTATCATCTATATTATTTTAATGTTGATTGTATGAAGCTGCAAAACATATGATTTCTGGGAGCATCTACACTTAGCATCCAAAAGCTGCTGATATAACTGTTAAAATGCTATAGTAGATTCAACCAGTGAAAACTGGACTAAATATTAATATAGTTATGATTCTGCATTTGTTAGTAAAAATTTGTTTTGATGGAAGAGGAAGTTCTTATTGAGTAAATACCATAGGTAGGTACTAATTTAATTGCTGACAGTATTTTAGCTTCTGGTCTACTGAGAAGAATATGTGAAATAAAAGCATTAATGTTTCCTTCTCATTTGTGCGTGGTGAAGTTTTACACTATAATATATGAAATCTTCTGTAACGCACTATAAAAGTGCTCTGTCAAAAATGTTAGTAACAGCTGAAATTGACAATAGTCTTAGATCAAATCAAGAGATGATGGCAATGCAGGAAAAAAAAAATTCTGTATTATCTAGTGCTGAAGAGTACTTGGATTGTGATCTTACAGTTCATGGATTGTATTGTCATCAGGAGTGCAAATATTACCAGTTTTTACAACTGCACAACCGCAACAGATGCATTTGAATGTAGAGTGGAGGAACATAGTTGCTTGAGTAACTATCAGGGATAAATTCAAGCTACTAAATCTAAAGCAGATCATAGCCCAGAATATCTTGTTTCAAATCCCTGAGTGGTGGGAAATATGTAAACTGCTATAGTCCTATGTAAAATCAGAATTATCCTGCAGAGTGAACAGTTGCAAAATCTTAGGATTTTCTGGCTGTTGGACGTAGGTATAGCTAGGAAAAGGGGAGGGGGGAAGGAAATGCAATGTAGAAGAAGGAAATGGTCTTGCCATTTTTTCTTGATCTAGCTGATGCTTCAAATAATTTCAGTGTATACATTACTGTTGTACTAACATGACATAAAAATAATTCCCTAATACTTAGTCTTTTGAACCATCATGCTGATGCTTTGTGAAGAGAAAAGAAACATTAAATTTTGTGTTATTTCTTCAGGATACATACAAGGAGATTAAGAAGTTTGAGAAGTCTATGGCAGGAAATGCTTCTGCAGTACACAGCCAAGTCACTGACAGGTAATATTTGGATATTAGGTTGTTAAGATTAGACAGAATCCTGCCTCAGGTGCCTATTACTTATGTAGACAGCTACTTGAGGAAAATGTAATGGCTTGTTTAGTTTAAACTGTGATTGTCCTTTGAGTGATTGTCCCACTATGACTGCAAATATTCCAGCTCTAGCACTGTTGCAGTGTTTTTACCTTACCTTTAGTTGTAGCAGGGGTGGCTCAAAGCCTCCTTCTCTCCTTTTTGCTATATGTGCAGCAACAAAGGACACAAAGTGCATTTCTTCTCTGTTCATTTCAGTCATTGAGTCCATAAGGTCAGTTAGACTTGCAGAGAGATGAGAATGGTTGTGGATGTACATACATGGTAACATATTTCAAAGAAAATGGACAGAAATAACCTTTCTCCTTAGATTTATCTGTATGTCGATTTTTTTGTGAATAATTTTAAGTAATGGTCGTTCTGTCACCTTTAGTGATATGTATACCATACTCAGAAGAGGTGGCACTCATGCATACTGTTGTGGATACCTCTGTGTGTAAACAACCTGTGATTAATAACTCCACAAAACTACACTCAGAGTGTATGGATATATTGAAGAGTAACCTACCTTTCTCTGATAATCTGTGAGCCATCCTAATTTCCTGTTTCTGCAGAATTTGGCTTCATATTAGCAAATGAACTAATTGACAATTGGCTCAAGTTGGTGCTGGAACTCTCCTATGGACTTAGTGGTCATTGTGGGTCATGAGAGCATCAAGAAGTAGCCACAGTGCCAACAGACAGTGCTGTTGTGTATTTGTCAGACTTGCACATAGCTATACAGATATCTGTATGAAAACACCTCTAAGAACTGTAATTCCTATAAAGTCAGTGATCTTTTTCTTTATAATCTTTTCAACCAGCGATGTACAAGAATCACTGCAAACACAGAAGCTGCAAGAAACAGCTCTAGAAACTACAGCACAGACAGCAACTGAGCTGCTAAATATTTATTCAGATGATGAATATATAAGGAAAATTCAGAAACGTTTAGAGGATGATACGTTTGCTAGAGAACAACGAGAAAAAAGACGACGAAAAATGCTGATGGAACAGTTAATAGCACATGAAGCTGAAGAGGTGAGAAAAAGGAAGCTGAAGTATATAACCAATGCACAATTAGTAATCTAAAAATTTGCTTACAAATATAGAAGAGGAGTATTTTTGGAGGGTTGAATAAAACTTGGAGGGGATAAAGGGAGGTATATACACATATCTCTGGAAACAACTTTTATGCCAACCATTGTCTTTCCTTGAAAAATATGGAAGCTTGTCCATTCTTTCTCACCACCTTTTTGTCATACTTCATCCTTATAAATCATAAAGGATCAAATGAAAGCAGCAGAGCTAAGATTATTAAAAATTAGTTGAAGGCATGCGTTCTAATCACCCCCACCAAAGTTGAACTTTAAATTATCAAAATATATACTCATTCTGAAGAAAATCCGTATTAAAAACTAACAAACGTGGCATTCCATGGTTGAAAACCTGTATTTACAAATGTGTCATGTAAAGTTTGGATGAATTCTGACATGGTTGTGCTGGGTGATATGAAGAAGCAAAACACTTTTTCAGGTCAGAGCTCTGATTTTTGATGTGTTATGGAATAGAAGATGTGTCTCTGGAGGATGTCTGTGTTGTGTCTGAAAATGCATGTTGAAGGTTATTCCATTTGAATCGGGTCTGTAAAGGACACGGCATTTCAGAGTCCTCCTCAGACACCCCTCATTCAAAAAGCAGCTCTTAAGATTACGGACTTCCCAGATCTTCTCTTTTGTAACGATTGTATCAAAACAGAAACTTGTAACTTACTTGTAACTTACTGGGTTTCTGTGATATCTAGTTATCTTTTGTCTTAGTATGGGACTGTGAGTCCTTTGCTTAGATCATATGGGTTGGACCCAGTATAGCCAAGCATGTCTCCACTGCTGTTGCATAATAATAGCACTTCAGAGGTGTGGCATCTCTGAAAAGGAAAAGTATGAAGTTATATATATATATATGTTTATATATTATATATTATGTATATTTTTTATATATTTGAGCATTGGCATGTAGTGACTGCAGATGTTTTTGGAGTTGTTAAGAAAAAATTAAATTTATTGGGGTAGGCATCTAGAAATTAGATTACTTCTCAATATCTATACCAGACCTATATTCTATGAAAAACTCCTGTAGTGGCTTAGACCAAGAGTCTGTCTTTCTGTGTATCTTGTCTCTGAGCTCTCATTGGAAGAGATTCTATATCATGTTCTTGTTGATATGCATAGGCCATGAAGACATTTTGCAACCCAGTTGTCTGAAATCAGTGTAGTCCCAAAAGTTGTTCTTTACTTGCTATCAGCTGTTGCAGCCCCACCACAGCCCCAGCAGCCTGGAGTAGTGGTTCCCATAGCCATGGCTATCAGCTGATGGCTATGTGGCCAGCAGCAGTCACTGGGGCATTTCGTGGATACAGCAGCTCTAAGCCAGCAAAGCCAGCCAGTGCTGTCGAGGTCAGACAGCTGGTCCATCTGTGGCTGTAGTACAAGCCTGGTCAGTTTGATATGGAGGAACTGTTGCAAGGAAAAAGTAACAATAGTGTTCGTAACTTCCCAGAAAGAAAAATCAGTGTTGATATAGGAACAACAGAAGTCACAGACTGCAGGAATTAGAAGGAAAGACGAGTGACCAATTGACTGGAAGAGCAGTCTGACCACATCAGAGAATCTATTTAGCCGTAATTTGGTTCTAAATTAGCAGAGGAAGAGATGTCTGGTTGGAACTCTGTGAGATTTCAGAAATTAGATGTTGCTTGACAGAGAAGTTTGAAGCAAACTGAGATATTGTCTTTAAAAATAAATAAATATACAAAGTGTTTGAAGATTACTTTCTCCCTTTATGAGACATCCAACCAGAAATCTTTTGCAGACTGAAACTGTAGCTTTCATGTAGACATTAGGGTCAGTTTTTTACCTATTCTGCATAAAATATGAAAACAGCGTCTGGGATCATTTAGAGTCAAATGAATTTCATCCCTTCAGAGTGCTTTAGTGTATTTCCTGTCCATATGTATAAACCTCTACTAAAAGAATCTTGTTCAAACTTTTGCGCTCTGGCACACTACAAGTTGGAGCCTGGGAGAAAAAATATTTTACAATTACATGACACTCCTCTATGGGGAGCACAGAGTGATGCCAGTCAGATTTTCATAGGCAGGAGTTGAAAGTGTTTGACAATAACATGGCTTCATCCCAATTAAATCTTTGATCTCCACAATTTCAAGAAAGTATTTGTTCTAAGTACTCATTATTTTTAAATGCTCTGTTCAGATTTTATCTCTCTGAATTTAAAAGGTTATCAGGAAGAAGTTACTATCAGCAATAAATTGAGAAGATGAAAATGGGAGGGGAAATGAATCATTACTAGGTTATTGCTTGTCAACCGAATAGATTTATGTATTCTAAGTTATAAGTTTTGGTCATAAATTTTATGACTACACAACAGGACAGACTTGTTTCATTTGTATGTAAATTAAACAAGGAAATACAAAAATAATATAGGAATTACGCATGAACAATGTGAAACATAAACACAGTAATATTTGACCACTGGATGCCACTGTTGTCTCAAGTAGGTAAACTGAAAAAAAGTTTGTATTATGCTTTCTCAGTAGTAGTTTTTCAAACCATATACTAAGATATATCATTTACGATACTTATGATTTCTTCAAACACCTCACAGTCCTCTGTGAAGAAGTTCATGTAAAATGTTAGGTCGAAAAATTGTACTACCATTTTTATTTTGTCTCGTAGTATGCCCAGAAGTTTCAAAACTTTTCAACCTTACGTTTTAGTACTTTATCCACTCCTGTTTGTATGAAAGATAGCTACCAATGCTTCAGTCCCCTATCCAATACGCACCCTTTTTGAAATTATGAGTTTGATGTTCCGAATCCTAATTTAGCCATTGTGTAGCTCTAAGTTAATTGCCTTTTCAAATATTCTTGTTCCTCAAAAAATTACTGCTGGCTTTTATGAAGCCTACTCAGCATGTCAAAATATTTGATCACTTAGAATATCAAAGTTCTCTACGCTTCAGTTAACACAGAAAAGGTATTTTTCAGCTGCTCTGAAGTGTTCTAAAGGAGCATCTTCCCATTTCCATTGTAAAGAGCGCATTCACCTGGATGAGGTGCTTTGATTTCTCACTGGGCCAACTATTTGCACCATACAGTTGATGATTTGTATCACAAATGACCACTCTGTTAGGGTGGCTTCTTCAGTCCCCTGTGAATTAGTGTTTAAAGATCCGTTTTCCTCTGGTGTAGCACTTACTGCTGTACTCATCCATGCTTGAGGGTAAGCAGTTGCAACTAGAGAAAACAGTGAAGGATATTGACTTGTAATAGGAAGCAAAATCTGTGTGTCCTCTACTCTTCTTTGAAATTTTAGTGAAATACTAAGTCCAAAGAAGCAGTGGATAGAACTGAGGCAGCAAAGGCATCATGTCTGCTTTTATTGCCTTGACTTCATGAATGTAAGAGACAAATGGACAGATTAACTCTTCAGTAGGCAGTGCTATTGGAGAATTTTATCACCTGAACTGTATCAAATGTCAGAGCATGAGTATGAAATATAAAGGCCATATAGATTTGTTACTATTACATTGTTTTCCATTTCAGTTGCATGCATGATGATAATTTGGTGTGTAGAAAAATAGTGTACAATCAGTACACTACAAATAGAGTACAAAACAAAACGCATTCAAAATTAGATCCTCATTTTGTGATAAGCTTTGTTGAGAGACAATATTGCGTGCAGGTGAAGCACTCTGGGATTAAAGTCTGAGGTGACCGCATCTTTGCTATTAGAACTACCATGCAGTGTGATGAGATTTAGTGCTATGAAAGGGGAGTACAAAGCTCACATTTTGGCTAAAATAAACAAAATGTTGAGGGATTTTTATATCAGCTTAGTCTTTTCAAGTCAGCAGTATTTAATTGGAATGTACTTTATTCCCAGCAGTTGTAAAGGGAAAGGAACTTAAAAATATGGAAATAGTTTTGTTTGAAAAATATTTGCTTCTCTCTAACATCAACATTAAAGATCTAAATTAATTAGAAAGTTGTTCTTATTATTGCAATTAAAATAGCCATATTTTGCAGCTTTGTGTTAGAACTCTATTACAGTTGTCCTGGCTGCATGATGTAGCACAGATCTAGACTTCTTTGTAGAGTTCTTTCATAAATAGTATGACAATATGTAATAAAGTTTGGTTTTTCATTTATAGGTGAATTTATGTAATGTGTTCTGCCCTCTCTGTCACAGACAGCTAATGGAAAATAAACCAGATTAAAAGAAAATAGAAGTGATACTTTATTTTGGGGTTTTTTTTTTGTACTACTGCTAGTAACTGACTTTACCTGTTCCTCTGTTCTTAGGGAAATGAATTTGAAATCTTCAGATCAGTTTTTTTTAGGTCCCTAAATTTGAATACATTTCATAACAGTTTTGCTACATCTGGAACAGATGTCCAGAAATTTCAGAAATTTCCTCTAAAATGGTGCTTTAGGAGTGATATTTGGCAATGGGGCTTGAAATGCAAGCTGATGCTTTTGCTTAGAACTCAGTAGTAGTTCTGGACTGTGAAAGTATTGAGGCGAAACTTTAGCTTAGGTTAAGCATTAGTTTAGATACCAAGAACAGTCTAGAGAAGTGTAGTAGTGAGAAGATACTTTTATGTTTTGATGAGTACTTTGAAAAGTAACAGTCCACAGTCTTCAAAGTGTCTGTGCACACAAACCGTGCTTCAAGCAATGGTTCAGAATTATTTTCTAATAATACCAAATAAGGAATTCTATTCGTGTCCCAGTGAGAACACTGAAACTGTTACCTAGAAGTGTTGCATTTTCCTCTGTTCTGAATGCTTCCTCATATTCCCAGTCTCCTGAATGCAGGAGAATGGAGGAGATAATTACCAAAATCCCAAGAAAGAAGGAAAAAGTTCAAACCTGTAGAATAGGCTGACCAAGGATACAGCAGAGTATGGCTGAGAATGGAGACTGGTGAAGAGCAGGGATAAGTAAATGATTTGAGGAAGGAGTATATCTTTAGAAACAGAACCAATTATTTGAAATATACTACAGTTTCTTTGCACACAGGAAAGTTCCAAGTTAAAATTGAGTTAATCTGAACAAACGTATTTTTGCTAAGTATGTCAGTTAGGATATATTTAGAATTCACTTCTATAGTTCCACAATTCTTATATAGTTGACAAAAGTAGCACTGATAAATAGGTATGTATGTTATTCTGGATTTACGTATCAAATAAGCAGTTGTTATATGCTGTTATATGACTCCATTCATGTTTCTTGTAGAAGATACTGATGAGTTGTCTCTGAAATAGTTTATAAGCTGTGCTTAATACTATTATTTTTTATCTTTTAGGAGGCTTACCGGGAGGAGCAACTTATTTACAGACTAATGAGACAATCTCAGCAGGAGCGGAGGATTGCTGTTCAACTCATGCATGTTCGACATGAAAAAGAGGTGTTGAGGCAAAACAGAATTTTCAGGGAAAAACAATATGAAGAAAGAAGACTGAAAGAGTTCCAGGAAGCTCTTGATAGAGAAGCGGTAAAAGATTACATGCTGCCTGAATTGCTGCAGGACTGTTACAGTACCTTTCTGTTATAAAATGGAAGTTGTATTGTCAGCTGTTAGAATTAGGACTTTTCTAGGGACAGGGTGATTTAATTATGAATATGTTCTTTTATCTAGGTTCAACATTACAGCTAAGTTAATAAGGGATAAAGCTGAGCAGCTTAAAGTCTAATTTTGCTCTTTCTTCCAAACTAATTTTAACTTTGTAGGAAAACATCTCAGTACTCTGAGTTTAAAAGGGACAGCCTTACAGAGCCAAAATGACAAAAGACAGTGACATAGGATCTTGTTTCAAGAATCGTATTTTTCATTTCCTTTAGATGTAATCTTTTAATAGCTCTCTTTTACAAATGCTGGAGGAGTTTGACTCAGGAGTGCTAATTTCTACCCTGGAGCTTGGAGTTGATTAATAAATTAAAAGGACTTGTAATCCTGTTGCAAACTGCCAAGTGCTACGCTCATAGTAGGCCATAATGCAATGGTACAAATCTTATTTTGCTCCTGCCAAAACCAATTAGCAGCTCCAAATCCTCCAACACAGCTGAAGTCTGATGTAATCAGCAGCTATAGCTATTGATTACAACATCTCTTTAAATATAGTTTCAGCCAAAAGGGACACACCATCAAAGGAACTACTGATAGTTTTCTACCATGACCAGAAATCTTTCTCAAAGATTGAATAGCATCAGTAGTATCAAATTATTTGCAGATCAGAATCTTGTACGTTAAATTACTTGTCACATATTCTAAATGAGTATTCTATTGTGGGTTTCTGTGGAACTAAGCCTTTACCAATGCATCTGCATAGTTGTTCCTTAGGAATAGTAGATAGCATCATTTCATGTTTCCCTGCCCCCTAAGCACTGAGTATATTCTTAATCCATTTGTCATGAAAGAAGTAATATATTTCTCCTTTATTTCATTACATTTTAGCAATTAGAAAGCAAACAAACTGGAATTTATAGAATGAATACAAATTTTTAGATTTGTCTGTGTGTTAATCTGCTTGCTGGCTGTCCAGTTCTTGTCAGAATCTAACTATTTTCATTTCTTGACTTAAATGAGCAAGGTCATTTTCGTTTCCAGGACTGTGCACTTCCGCACTTTCATTTTCTTTGCAATCTCAAATTTACTCTTTAAAAAAAATTTTAGGCTCTTGCAAAACAAGAAAAAATTGATTATGAAGAACGAATTATCAAAGAAAGAGAACGTCATGAGAAAATTGCTGTTGAAAGAGCTCAGGCACGTTATAAAAAGCATTATTCTATCTGTTGGGAAGTGATTGACCAGATCATTGATTTGTCAACAAAAGTAGGAGAATATCGTCTACTGACAAACAAGTGAGTATGGTGGCTGTTAGGCAAAACTAGCAGTTGTCAGGTAGCCGTTAGGCTTCATTATTCAGACTGGTTTAAGCACCATTACATCTTATATAGATTCTCAGGTATCATACAGGACAGGTCCAATTAGTTTGTTGGAAAAATTATGTTATTACTTTCATGTGAGGATTCACTGATGTGTAATACGGGGTGAACTAATGCTAAATCCTTAGCATAACTTCTTGAAAACTCATCGAAGTTGAACCCTTAGGAGACCAAGATCCAGTAGTTCTACAGCTTGTGGAACTACTGGTTTCCTTTTTTATGAACAAATTCCTTAGTTTAAAAGTTAAAAACTGAGTGATTCTCATCTCATTCTAGATTGTTCCACTAGCTGAACACTTCCTCAGTATAATATAAACAGAATGAATTTCCTAAGATTTATCAACCTGCCCGGACTGTCCTAAGAATAGCAACTCAGTCCAAAATCTTCCAAGTCCTACATGCTGTGATTCCTTCTTCTGACATGCCTTAATTGTACAAGGTTTCTGAGAAGGTCCTAAAAAGGCAGTCATCTGCAAGTCCCTGTGCTGTAGGAGTGTTTCCAAAACCACAGAGTGGAGCGTTGTTGCTTTTGTTCTTCCATTGGCATTCAGTGATTAGACTATGGGGTAAGGCTTGCAGCATGAGAAAGTACGCAAAAATCTTCATTGCCTTTTAGTGTAATTGTATGTTAAAATAATAAAGCTGTAACCATATGAAATACATATGATTATATTTTATGGAAATTATATAAATTTAGGCCAAGTAAGTACCTGATAAAATATTCAGCCTAGGCACAGTTTAGTGATGATTTGATCTATACATTTGATGATTTGATCTACACATTTAGTGATGGTTCCAGTGTAAGCTAGTGTCCTATTTGCTGGTATCGAGTGGTGCACAATATGTACAGATATTTGAAATATCATCCCAAAGTGTGCATATCAAGCTTGTATCTGCATTTACTGCCGCTATAGGTATGCTTTGTCCTTCCATGCACTTCATTGTGCAGAATGCATACAATAGGTATTCAATTGTTTTTGAACAGCATATGCAGAGTCTATTAAGGCTATAATACTCACCTATCTACAATCATTCCTAAAAAAAAAGAAAGTACAAATTAATGTAATCTTAAGCAGTAGTAGAAACTTTCATTTTCACCATTTGTTGAATTTAAGCTATTATTTATATTCTTCATTTAGCAGCCATAGAATTCTAATGTAACATATGTCAGCATCCTGTTTGCATTTAGCTTGCTACTATGTACAGTTTGTCTTGTTTGATATGAATATTTTCCCTTTCTAAAAGGAAAAAAAAATTTAATTACTCATACAGTTCTAAATTAATTTTAGCTTCCAGAAAAAAATTCTATAGATTTTTGGTGAGAGGAGGCTTTACCCTACAAAAGTGAAGAATATTTTGGAGCAGGAAAAAATAACTATAGAAAAACTGTTACTACAGTGCTCTGCCAGCCAAATACTCTTTGATGACACATTTGTGAAAATACTGAAGCCTACAAGTGCCTACACCTGTCATACAAGTAACCAGGCAGTTATGAAAAGCTGTAATAATTATAGAAAGCATTATAAACTATATCTAATTTAGCATATGCTTGTCTCATGATTGTGATTCTTGTAAATTTGGGTCCACTATTCTCAAACATCTAACCCCTTTAATTTTGTTTTGGAACTCATTCTTTTTTTTTCTGTTCTCTGCAGCAGAATTCCATTAAAACTGATGCTTGATTGGAAGGAATTTTTTTTCAATGGAAAACCAATGTATGAACAATCCTCAATTCAACCTTTGCCAAATGAACCAAGCCAAGAAGAACTTGTAGAGCTGAATAAAATGAATCTGTTAGATGAAAAAGATTATGATGAATACAAGGTACATCAAACTGATAAGACATAATGGAAGATAATACACCTTGATTTTCATAATCATAAACATTTTATTGTGATGTTTCATTTTGTTCTTTTACTTGTTTCTGATATCAAATTTTGACATGCATTTTCTTGTCATTGTCTGAGGTTCTATATGAAATATATGGCTATATTTTATGTTAGTAGCACTGGAGAACTGGTGCAATTTTAGAACACCGTTATAATTTCATTCTTGTATATAACATTGATTATATTTTTTTCTTGAGTTTGTAGTAATTGTTAATTACAATGAATTAATTTTTAGCTAAGTGGAATTTGAAAGTGTGGTTAATGCTACCATATTTGAAAATGCAACAGAAAGTAGCCAGCTAAAGCAAGTAAAATGAAATACTGTATCTGTTACAAAAGCTGATAGTCTTAATTTCAGCAATTTTGAGTGAAAGCTTTCTAACAAGATTTTTTAGTTTGTGTGATCTATTTATTTTAAG
This sequence comes from Burhinus bistriatus, assembly GCA_013397275.1. Classification (NCBI taxonomy): domain Eukaryota; kingdom Metazoa; phylum Chordata; class Aves; order Charadriiformes; family Burhinidae; genus Burhinus; species Burhinus bistriatus. The sequence continues at coordinate 18,091 of VYXH01004864.1, forward strand.
ATGTTAACATTTATGAAAATTATTAAAAATGGCTAACATTTTTGTTAACCTTCCGTTAGAATATAAGTAACTGTTTTTCAGGGTACCTTAAAACTTTTCTTCAACTTTGCAATATGTTAATGTAATTTCACAAGTGAAAGATGAAGGATGAATGTTTCCCTGTTAAAATATATTGTACAATTTTTTTTCAAATACATTAATGATTCTTTTCTTTGGGGTAAAAAAAAAAAATCCCACTACATATTTAGTCATTTCAAATAGTCAGTTTAAGTAGAATACGGCAAAATTATGGCAAATACCTTGTCTTTGACTTGTTGGGAAATTGTAACTAAGATATATACATGCTTTTATCCACATCCTGAACCAATTGGTACATTTTCTTTTGCAATGAGTATAAATGTTTGTTACAGGTTTCTGTGATGAATGCCCGAGAGCTCAGTTTATTTCGGTTTCAATCTTAACATATGTTTTCTGATTTATCTACTTGTAAGGTCCTTGTTTAGACCATATCAATTCACGTAATGAATTTCATGATCACTTTCTTTAGGTCTAAAAAGGCATATATACAAGACCAACAGGGAGAACATACAGGACAGATAGGCAGGAAACCATTAGTTGGAAGCTCTAATGACAAATTAAGTTTTTCAGTCATATTGTTGTTTATATTACAAAGTCTCAGTAATCTTCTCTAGCTGCAAGGGCACTGAAGGTGGCAAACATTTAATGACACATTTAAAGCCTCTTTCGCTACCAGTCTGTTTCAAATGGACATTCACATAATTAATTTTTTTTCCAGATGTTGTTAGTCTTATGCTTTTCTGAATAAGTATTCATCAAAAGCTGGTATCATATGACGTGTGTAAAATTGTTGGCACCAATTCATACTTATGTCTTCTAAAAACCTAAGTGAACAGCTAATACCTTCAAAGTATTGCTTCTAGATAAAAGTGTGTTGGCAGGGCATTCTGGCAAAGTTTATGCCGATTTTCTTAGCCCTTGAGAAAAAAGCCCAGCACAGGCAATTTGGCATCTCTCAAGAATACTAAGTTTACATTAGGAATACTGGCTAAAAGTGTCAAATATATTTGATAAAATAAAAGAACAAAATATACCAGGCTATGAGTCTGTTGCACATTCCACATTAGATGGAGCTTGAAAATATTTGGAAACTACCACATCATCAGTTGTGATTAATCACTTAATAAGTTAATGGAATCACCCACAACAACCATACAGTAGGCAATGCTCAAAATATGAAATAATTTCCAGTTTTGATCACGAGTGTTGACCAGGAGTTGTGTAACTCTCACGTGGATACCTGAAAACTTGTTTCTGACAGGTAAGCTACTTTAGCTCAAGACAGGTACAGTCTAGCAATCTTATGGTTAAAAGGGCAAGAAATCTGAAAGGTGAGTACTTGGAATGGGGAGCCCGTTTCATTTGGAATTCATTCTTCCTACAGGTATGATAGAATTTAAAACAACTGTTCCATCTCTACTTACATATTTAAGGAATAATGGTTCAGATAGGACAAGGATTTGGTTTTTTTAAGTGTGTCTTTTCAATTATATAAGGTATGATTTCTGAGGTACATTAAAGAGGGCACATTGTGCAACTCAAAATGATTTTTTTTGTTTTTACTGATTAAAAATACATGGTATTTTCATTTAGAGTCATAATAAGTTACATTGTGGTATTCTGTCTAATGCGCATATGTTCAAAGTCAACACTGATCAAGTTCTTTTAGTAGAATATATGCTGTGGCAATATACCATTCATGATAGTAAGTTCACGAAAAGATTGCATATTCTACCTGGAACTTGGATTCAAAACATTATCTTTCAGTAGAAGTTTGAAACTGATCGCTTCTGTTGAGGGTGATTAGTTATTTAATTTATAGAATGATACAATTGTTTATGTTGAAAGGGATGTGGAGGTCATTTAGTTTAACCTCTTTGCTCAAAGCGGTGCCAACTTCTGAGTCAGATAAGGTTGTTCAGCACCAAGTTTGGTCAGCTTTCGAGTATTTCCAAGGATAGAGATTCCACAGACTATCTGTGCAACCATTCCTGTGCTTAACCACTCTCATTGTGAACGTTGTTTTTCATCTTTTTTTTTTTTTCTACTTAGAATTTCTCTTGCTGAAACATTTGAGTTTACCTCTCAACCTTTTATTGTGCACCCCAAATGAGTTGAGAAGCTAGAATCTAATTGGGAATATTGTTAGTCCACGTATCTTCCAAACAGCTGTTTAGTAGCCTGCAACCAGATTATTAATACCGGATTAGTATTATCCTGCATACTAAAAACTGGCCATCAGGACTCTCCTAGTATTATAGGATCCAATACTGGTAGAGTATATATTAGGGTGACAAAAGCACATTTCTGTGTTCAATTCTTTTGACTACATCCTTTCATTCTTATCTTTCTTCCAATGTGATTGTCAGTAAGGGCATCTTTACCAGCAAAAACTCATTAAGATGTATGCTGGTAACTCTTACCACCGATAAATTTATATTGGTCTCAGAGTAGATGAGCTGGAAGTTTCTACTCAGTATTTCCTTCCCTTAAAATTGTTTGAATTATATGGTGGTTGGTTTGTTTAGGGTTGTTGGTTTTGAGTTTTTTTTCTCTCTATTGAATGTGTGTTAGGCAAATATATATACTTGAATTCTTTATCCATAAAAACTTCCAAAGATTTTTGTGTGATACTGGGCAATAACATTGTCCAGCTTTTAGAACGCTGAATATTAGGATACTGGGCTTCTATTCCAAAAATCTGCTACTGACTCATACTGTGGTATTGATGAAATGATTTTTCATGTTTATGGAATTAAAAAAAAATTCTAGGAATCTATGAAAATGGTTGTAGGAGTTATTGTCTCTCTCAACTAGGTATTAGTGAGTATCAATAAATACTTAATCATTATGACATAACTGTAGCTTTTAACAAGGGTCTATTCTAAAAATTATTTTATTAGTTAGTACTATTCATGTTTGATTGTTGCATGTATTACATTTGTGCATAAATACATGTATCTAGAAAGGTGAGACAAGGCATATTTACAAATTATTTGGTAATTTGTCATTTATACAGAGTATGACAGGAGAATGGTGCCCAACTGAAGAGAACAGTGAAAACAAACCTCCTCTTAATAATAAGATATTGGGTCATGTGCTTCGTAGACTGATGGAGATTTTCTATCCTCCAAAACCCAAGTCTTCACTACCTGTATTTCCTCCATTTCCTATCAAGGGATGTATTTTGGGAAAACTTTTTAGTGGAAAAACTACCTGTGTAAAGTTTATTGAAAAAGGTAGAGATTTTTTTTTTTCCTAAAATTCTTAAAAATGTTTATTTGACTTAAAATCCCACTCTTACAATGGAAATTGGGCAAATCCTTGCATTACTAATCCTTGAACTTCAGATGAATCTGTATTTTGCAGGAGTTGGTTGCAAGTCGTTCATTCATTATCTTCCAAAATAAGATTAAAAACACCTGAACTTGAATATAGTGTGAAGATAGTGTTACTTCTGCACTGAGTATTTGAAAAAGCTTTTGACAAACTTCTCTGAGGATCTTTGTTATAGAAGAGACTAACGAGATAGCTCTGTGATTGTGATTACACACTGTGCAGTGGTTACAGAGAAGAGACAGTGGAAACAACTTACATCAAAAGCCCAAACAAAATCATTAAATTAATTGCCAGTAATAGTCTCTCTGTATGTATACTCAACCCAAACTGCAAAGTTATCTAATTTTTTGTGTATTAGTTTGCAATATTCAGGTACTATCTGTTGATACTCTGGTTCAGGAGGCCATCCAAGCTTTTCTTAGAAATGAAATGAAAAGTGAACGCAATGTGATTCCACAAGAAGCAGAAAGTTCTGGGGAACAAAATGAGGTAAGCATTTTTGTTAATTTTGGTTTGGGCTCCGATGGAGTTGAAAATGAAATATAGAAGGAAGAAGGCATGTTGTTTCAATTTTTCACTCAATTTCAAACTTCTAAGTTTTGACTTCCAAGACTTCAAGAGTCAGCTTGAGTGGACAGGCTTGTTTTTCCTGTAATATGTAGTTTCTTTTCTAATCCATTTCCTTTCATAATTGATACAAGGTCCAGAAGAACTTATCAAAATCACCACTGAAAGTTCTAAAGAAACTCCAAACAGAAACACATATCAATGGAACCCAAGGTGCATATATATTTTATTTATATATGTATATATATTTATGAAATTTAATTTTAATTCTTAATTTACTAGATTTGAATGGCAATTCCCTTTTTCTTGTAAATTTGAGGTACTATCCAAGGCATCTGAATTTTCACAATAGTTTCCATTATGAATTTCCTGTTTCTACACATTCCTAGTGTCTGGGAGCAGGAAGCGCAAGGTGCTCTGTGAAGGAAGGTGAGCTAAGTGACAAGGGCAATAGCAAAGCAGGAAGCGCCAACGTTCACCAACAAAGAGTGAGGATGTCAATTGAAGTCAGGGTC
>VYXH01004865.1:0-10665 GCA_013397275.1 Burhinus bistriatus
TTTCCCTCCGTCGCAACAATCCTATATGCCAGTCTCTGCCATTTCATCCAGTGCAGGCCATGGGAAATCCAGATGACTGCGAGGATGGACAGACTGAGTTCCATGAAGGCTGGAGGAACTGTGCAGAGGTGGGAACAAGCACCTGGGAACTGCAAGCAAATAAAGTTTTTTTCTAGGGAAATGAGCCAGTCATTCATTCAGAAAAAAGAATGAAGGGAGCAAGAAGCTAAAGGATAATGTTTTGGCAAGACCTGGGAGTGATGGGGAAAGAGAGGCTTTGGGGGTTGAATTTCTTCAAACGAGAGGAAGCAATTAAACAGTTTATCCTTTCTGCACCTAGAGCATCTTTGTTTTGCTGTATTTATTGCAGCTCCATGAGGGAAACTGAACATCTGGAGAGAAATTAGGCTAGTTCTGGGGGGGTCTAATGTCACCTTGTTCTGGAAGGTGAGACATAGGTACAGAAACAGAAGCAAAACCCTTCATAAAGGGGTTGGAAACTAATCCCATGAGCTTTAACAAGTTTGTATGCACTTAATAGTAATTCGGTATGGAAATGTCTTTTAAGAATTTAAGACAAATATTATATTTCAGAATGTATGTAGCTGTATGATGGTGTGCTGTCCTGGCATTTCAGACATGCATACTTCTGTTTTTCTAAGCATTTTAACAAGATAAATCCCATTACTGAGATTTCTGCATTTACATTTCAACCAGTATATGTATGCATGTATGCAAACAAGTATTTATATTGTTACAGAAATAATACATCAGAGTAGTTATTTTAAGTTCTAATTGCTCTTCTCATATTTTTTTCAGCAATATTTAGTAAGTAATTGGTGTCTACCCACATAATTTTTTTTCCAGGTTTTTGAGCAAATGGAAGAAGTATTTTATATGAAGTAACCTGGGAAAAAGTAGAAGATGGCTCTAAGCCTGAAAGCATCTCCTTTTCATCAGTCTACAATAGCACAAGGATTTCCATTGATAACCATTCCTACAGAATCAGTATCAAGGCAAAGAACAATGTTAATTATTCACTTCCTTCAGTGTTGATCATCCCTGGAGCTACAGGTAGCAGTATGAGTATTTTCAGTTAAACTTAGATTTCTGTTATGAGAGCTTTGTTTCCACATATTTTAAGTGAAGTGATAATTTATCATTTTGGGGGAATAACTTAACCTGGCCTGTTAACTCAAATCACTGCTTTCTGGAAATTATTACTGTATTTTTGCCTATAAGGTGGTAACTGTATGTATATTAAGCTTGATCCATCCCTTGCAACAGAAAGTCACTTTTCCACAGAGTCTCCACAGAGCAAAACACATTTAGCCTTATATTAGAGCCTCAGACCTGTGGCAAGTTCCTTGAAGGTGCAGCCAATGCCTTGCAGGGAACTCTTGTGTGTGATTAGCCTCTTGTGTCTTTCTGTTTATGACTCCAGGTTTCTTCAGTTGAGTTCTTTTAATTAATATATAGTAAGAATTAATGGATATTTTTTGAGCTGTCAGCTTTCAGCATACCAAGAGATCAGCTTTCAGAATGTGAAAGAGCCCATATGTCTGATAGTGAAGGATCACAACTATTTTATTGTTTTAACAGCTCAGCACAGAAACTATATTGACCTTCATTTATGAATCTGAGGTCTCATGCAGGAAAATAATAGAGCTTCTGTTTTGTTCATTCCTAGGCATTGAAAAATAGCTCAGTGGCTCAGAGCTTAAAGAAGAACAGGTTAATGGTACAGATGATAGCATTTTTATTTCCTGGGAGCCCAGACATACATATGACAGTTATATTATCAATTGGTGTAACTTTCCAATATTGCAGCCTTGTGATTTGTAGTGGAAGAGATTTGGGCCCAACACTTCCAGTGCTCTGATCGACTCAGGTGAAAGCTGAACAATTTGTCTTTCTGATGTCTATGAAGCAATCTTTTATGCTGTGGGCATTAATTTAATTTAGGAAACAAATCCTGTGGAATATTGAAGTCTGTGCAGCGCAAGTGTAATTCTTCAAAAGCATGTGGCATCATGTTTTGCCTAGCAGATGAATTAGACACCACAAATGTGCCAGCACCATTAAGCCTTGGAAATCAGCATAGTATTTTAGCAAAACCTCTTCTGAGTAGCTTGTAGTAACATCTTGAAGGAGGGTAGTGAAGTTAATGAAGGAGTTGAAAATCTTTTAGCAGGAGAGATGCAAAATGGAACTCTGCCTTATCTGTAACACGGGTCAGAAGTTTAGATTCAGGCAATTTAACACCCACTGTGCAGTGAGAGGTTTAATGCTCTCAGTGTGCCACAAAGAATGTGTCTTGGCACCAGTCCTTGATTAAGGATCAGTTGTGTGTTTTTTATTGCAGTGGTGGCCATTAGACCTAAATCCTTTCTGGCTGTGTAAAAGTTGCTCTGATATACTTCTGCAGCTGCAGGAATATAGCCTTCCTGGAATCTCTTGAGCTGAGAGTTCACTTTGGAATGAAACATGTTTGAACAAAATTTGACAGAACACATTTCAATATGCAATAAAGAAACTGCACCTCAATTCATATGAACACATGGGAGCCTGTCTCCTCAGTGAAGGAGAGTGTGGTAAACAGCCTTAATGGAAAAAAAAGGTCATCCAGTTCTTCAGTGGGTTGCACTTGGTTAATGTGAATGGGAGTGGATGTCAGTGAGGATAATATGGAATCTTGATGCATGGATATATGTCTACATTAAACAGTCCAAAAGATGACCTTTTTCTGTGCCAGAAATGGAAATGAAATTATCTTGCTCTTTGATGCATTCAAAGTCTGTTGTGCACTCATCTTGAATACTCTGGGGCAACAAAAAGATATTAAAAAAACCAACCATAAATTCTCTATTTCAGACACAATACATGTGTTCAATTCACATTACGTACACTAAGAATTGGCTTACTCTGTGTCTTCTTCAGTTGCTTTAATAGCACAATAGCACACAAAGAAGATTTCTAATGGATTATAGACCTCTGTAGAAAGCGGTTAAGTAAAAGCAAAACCAAAAGACAAACCATAACCTATTTTTTTAATCAGTTCCACTATTTTCTAGCTGCTTTTGTTCTGGGGTGAGATACAACTTCCACATCTATGGATCTGTTGCTAATAGAGCCTCCTTATTGGAGAAGATGACTGGTTATCTCAGGGAGCTATGTAAGTTGGCCACATATCTAGGATTTGTGTATTTGCTAAATTCATCTGTCACAAACAGAGGAATTCCACAGCCTTCCTCCTGTAACTAGCTAAACATGTATTTGCTGTTTTGTTTCTGTATCATCAGTGCAGCATTTAAAAGTCGTAAAACAATGTACATGGCCTACATAGGGGATGTTTGACTAGTGCAGTGACCAGGTAGAGCTTTGTGTATAATGTGGACTGCGTGAAGGCCCTGTGACGTTGACAGGGTTTTTGGAGCACTTTGGCTTTGTTCAGCTTTTAAATACAAGTAAGATATAAACAGAAATACCACATGGGAATTTAGTTGTTTTTCAAGTGAGAAGATGATAAACATGCTTGAAGAATAATGGCAAGTTTAACATGAATTTCCTTTCTTCCAGTTCCTCTGCTTTGACCCTGTTGTGGAAAAAGTTGAACTGACTTTCAATGCAGTAACACTATCTTGGGATTCTTATCCCACAAATGAGTCACAGTCTGGTTTTGTAAGAGGTTACCATGTTTACGTGTTGCATATGCAAGAGGATTGCAATTTGAGAGGATCACTGAAAAATCTATTATTTTTTATTTTTTCCATTCTTTGCTTAGTAAAGTTTCAGAGAAATATTTTTCCTGTTGGCTACATTTAAAAATGAGTGACATTTATACAGAAATTATCATAATTTAATATCATAATTTAGTGGAAAATTCTCCTTTTGATATTCATGTGACTCTGCAGTGATCAGTTTATATTCTGCAGTCTGTTACTGCAAAAAGTGAAAGCATAATTGGATAATAAATGAAAACTTTTGATAGAGTAGGTGATTCTTCCAGCGTTACTGTTCAAGACATGACATTGTCTGAACACAACACACCATACTGTATGATAGCACACTTTGCTGCAGCCTGTGAACTGTATCCACCCACTCCTCCTGCCCCTCACGTCCCTCTGCTGTAGGGCACAGCAGTGATGCACTTGCTGGCCCTTGGGAGGATGTAGGGGGCTCTACCAGGTCTGGCTGGGAGGAAAGGATTGGCAAAAGGCCTTCAGCTGCTTCTGGTTTGAAGGGCCTACAGCTGCTGCCTCTATGATGTGTGCGAGGAGGTTGCAAAAATAGTAGCATGTCTTTACCCCTGGCACACATGGGGCTGCTGCCATTTTTGCTGCTGGTGTTCACCAAATGCTAGCACCAGAGGGAGGAGTCTGTACAACCTAACAGCTCGTGCTGCTGCCTTCCAGTTGCTAGTGGTTCAGACAAAAAACTGCACAGATCAAAACCCTGGCAGTCTTTAAAACAGAGGGACATGGTTCTTTCTTCAAATGTAGTCATATTGAACTTACTTAAAATAGAAATCTCTAAATATTCTGATAAATTCCACATAAAATACAGCTTCCGTTGACCATTCTGTACGTTTTCCTTATTTTCTGCTCATTTATATGAACAATTCAAACTAAAAAAAAATTATAAAACAATTTTAGAAGTTCTTGAAGTAATCACTCCCTTTCCTTTACGCTGGGCTTCTTTCATTGAATATTTTTTTTGTTTGTTTTATGATTCTCCTGTATATTGGTTCTGAGAAAGTACTGAAAATAAGTGACTGCATTCCTATGTGCACAATAAGNGTAGGTTGTCGTGCTCAAGGAGTGCATTTCACTTGCAGTATTCTGTGTGCTTACTATGTGCTCTGGCCACCCCTAGCCAGTGTGTATTATACAACTTCTGCCTTCTCTGCCTGGAAGAATGACCCTTTTAAAATCCTAAACAAAATCCTCTTAACTAAAGAAAGAAATGTGGAGACTTAGTTCCTTTCCATTTGTTTTTCCTGCAGGACAGCTGTTTGCAGAGGTATTATCATGGCACTGTCTCTTTTGTGCATGTGAACTTAACTTCTTTTGGCATTAACCCTTGCACTTATGTAGCAAGCTCCAAACAACCAGGTAAGCAGACACGGTAGTCAGATGCATAGGTGTATGAATCCCATTTGTGAAGAACATCATATTCAGGCTACATATCAGCTAGATCTTCCAACACTACGTTTCCATATATTAAAACAAACAAACAAAACAAACCTTCTTCAGCTAGTGATAAAAGGCATTGCTAACTTATTTCAAAACTCAACAAAGACATTCTACTTTTTGTCTTGCAGTATTTGCAGAAACACAAATTGAGTACCATAGATTTTTAGAATAACTCAGAATCCCTACAGTAGGCAGCGGTGGCACCATTTGATTCCATGGCATTCCATTTTAATTTTTAAAAACTGTATATTTGTAATGAAGCAGAGCAGCTGGAATTGTATCTGAAAGTCTCATCAGATTAACATCCATATGTGCAAGGAATCCTTTGGTTTTGCCTAATTATGATGCTGTTCAATACAAGATGAAGAATTATACATGAAAGAACCGAGTCTGGAACATTTCACAAATATAAGACCAACTTAGAGCACAGAATAATCAGTTTTCAAAAGTAAAAAAAATTAAGTGCTTTTTACAATTTGATCTTCAGCTGAGATAATTTGTTAAAATGCAGGTACTCTTCTTCCCTATGTTTAACTAGCTAATCACACTTCCTAAAAATTAAGCGGTTGCAGACAGAAATGAGTTTTGATACTGAACCAGGTTTTATATTGTTGCTTATAGATATTATTGTAATGTTGATGAGCTGTGTTACCAGAGGAAAAAACCACACAATTTTACATAGACTTTGGCTGAGACAAGCATTGACTGCAAGCAGAGGGAGAAGTCTTAAGGCAGACAAAGGTGAGGTACAAATGAAGATACACACAGGTGGCTAACTGTGGTTAGAGGTATCCAGTCAATGCACACTGTGCTGTGTCCAAGCGTAGGTTGTGCAGATTTACTTGAGAAGTAGGAAAAAAATAAATATGCAGTATGGTCTTCTCTTTCAGCCTTCAGACAGTGGAGTAAGGAAACATGGTTGGTCACATTTAGCTGTTTGAGAACAGGGAAGTAAGAGAACAGGCTGATGCTATTTGATGGCAATATCCCCGAGAAACTTTTCCTCCCATTAAGTTACTCTCCTTTGAGTTATAGTGCATTTGAAAGTTTTCTTTATGAGTTCTGAACACCACACTATCTTTACAGCTTAGTAAAACATTTTCTTCTCCACAGTGTTTAATCATATGTGCTTGTGTAGTTTAAAAGCTTTACTGCTGGAGAAAACACCAAGCAAGCTGTTTTGCCACAACCAAAATAAAACTTCCTAGCTGTGCATTTCAAAAAAGGCCTGTTTATTTAAAAAGGTTTGAAAGGTATCCTAAATAAAGAGTTACATGTCTAAGGAACTCTGGATACAGAAGTCAGTCAAAAAAGTCAGATGATCCCATGAAACATTTTAAATTTCAACATGCTGCAGTTCCTCATGCCATAAGACAGCTGTAACAAGGCACAATTTCCTACATCTGAGCTGCTGTGACTGCTGCGGTAATTTAGCCCAGGGAGTGAGGTGTATGTGTGTGTGTGGGTGATTGTAGCCAGTAGTGCCTTCTTGATGGTGGGGTGAGACACTATGGCCTGGTGGGAGTTCCTGCCTCAGCTCTGGCGGAGGCAGCTCTCCCTTGGTCTTTTCCTGGGGAGATTTTGCACTGATGAAATTTCATTATCTCAAAGCAAGGAAACAGTTTGCTTGGTGATGTGATGACAAGTTAGCTCCTCTTTACAAATCTTTCTGCTTGCTGGTCCTGATAGGTGGTGTTTCATGAAACTACCTGTGCTTAAAAGCACACAGTCAAACAGAGGATTCCAAGGAGCATAATGCCAAAGTCTAAGGATACAGTCCAGGCACTAGAACTAAAGATTAGATATTTTTTTTGTTTTTTTTTGGGGGGGGGCATGTATAATTTTTTTTTTTTAAAAGACATCTGGTCTTACATTAATGGTTGAATGATTTCAAAAGGGAAAACTATTTCTGTCATTGTTTGTTTATAATTCAACTTTCACATCTGTTGCCAAAATGCTAATACTTAATGTGCAAACATCACATAATGGAAAATAATTAATTCTCAGTATCAGTACTCTAAATTTTTAAAATTTTAAAATAAAAGTGGTGTACAAACTATGAAACTATTTTTATAAAACATCTTACAAAGCATTAATGTAAAATAAATTTTTCACCAAAAAATATGTTTATTTGGAAAGCTTCAGGTTGTTCTAGTTAATATAAAATTCCAACCCATTTCTAGTGCTGAGAGGTACATATGAGAGCAGAACAACTTTAAGAAGTTTAAGTACATTTTATTAACAATGCATCCCTTTGATAAGATTATGCTTCAGGAGGCTTTTAATGCCCATTGACATGAACTGTACACACTACACAAAAAAAGAAAAAAAGAAAAAAAACACACAAAAAAAATCAAGGTGGGCAATACCATTTTGGGACAAGCCTCTTTAAATTATACACAGCTCAATGCAATATTCTTATGGAAAATATATAAATACTTTTTCTTTCTATGTTACAAGTATACAATATAAATCAGATTTCAATGTCTGTTCAGTGACCTACAACCATTAGAACCTCCAAATATGTAGCAGCGTGTTACTAAATAAAAAAAAAAAAGACCACACAGGACAGGGAGAATAAGTCTTGAGATTTTCCCTTCCCTCCTCAGAATGATTAATTTACATCATCTCTTGTAATGCAGTTTTAGGGATGTTGACAGCCCAGTATTGGAACAATTTTTCAATTAAATCTAGAAGACATCTGCCTTTCCCCCCAAGACGTTGCATCTTCTGCTAAAACACCCTATTCAGTGGCAAAATGGCATGTTACACTTTTTGGCATAAATTACATTTCTCCAATAAAACAGTATATTTTACAAAGCAATTCAAGCAAAAATGTGCAATTTCTGCATGCTGTGGCATCGCTATCTATCTATGTTACAAAAACAGTCCAAAGAAAATCCACATTCTTTACTGAACATACAAATCTGTTGAAAATAAAACTATCCAGGGAACCAGAATCAGGAGTTAAACAAAAACCAAGGAGATGGGGGGCTTCTAGAGAAATACAAACGTAGTTTCTAGCATGTCCCCAAAGGTCTTTTACAGTTCTCGGATTTTACTCTTACCTAGTATACCTTTAATAAGCACTTGATAATAGAAGTGTAACTGAAAAAAAGAAAAAGTTATGGGACTTCCTTTCAACTGGCTCCACAGCAAAGCCCCAAATAACAGGACTTCTGTGCAGCCCTGCCAGGAGGCAAGCAAAAACCTCAGAGATGCTCCGAAGCCTGGCAAGAATTCTTCCACTGCGATTGCTCAGCTTGAGCTCGCACTTACAAGGTAACACCAGCTTCCTGAAGTCCAAAAAGCCAAATATCAAGACCAGGACACAGACTAAGAAGCAGCAACAACTCTTTCATCTCTCACTAGGCTTTGATTATTACCTATTTCTCAAATAGCTATCTTTCTCTTCAGGCACCTAGTGAAGGTGCTATAGCTTTTTTTTCAGCTTATCACTGCAAATTACAACTCTTGTTCAAGACCACTAGATATGTTTTGAAATAAAATGACAAAAAGTCGAGTGGTATTCTCACTGCTGCCTTTTTAAATGTTTATAAGGGCAGCTTACCTCAGTGTGCCAAGCCACTGTGCCCTAAACTACTGAATACTTTAGCACTTCATTGTGTCTTGGGAAAAAACATCACCACCACCCAATGAGAGCACATTTAGGGTATGTATGTCAGGTCAAATAAGAACTGTCAGATGAGGAAAAGCAATTGTTTCAAATACAACATGCCAAGGGCCCAACATACAAGTTAGGCACCTCAAAGCCTGACCATCTCCAGCTCCAAGTGATGTCCATGACAGCTGGGAGCATTCAACATCTCTGAATTTCAGACAGCTGAAAAGGTGTCTCTCTCCAAAAGGACACTCGAGGCACCCAGCTGTGTCCTCCTCTCCACTCAGTGGAGAGAAACAGGCCCTCAGGGAAGTAACTGGGAGCCCTTTAGTTAGCTCTCTACCCTTTGGAAAGGGTTATCTCTTTCCACTGACTGTAAAAGCAGACTAAGAAAATTAGCCAGCTAATGTAGTAGACTAAATGTGATTGGTTTCACAGCCTCAGAGCAGTCTGAGTATTTTGTGTTATCATGTTTAATCATTCAGGAGTTTTCTTTGCCACAGCAACCAAATTGTATTTGTATAGAGTGTAAATGAATGCTATATGCTTTGCCATTTGTTGGACAGTATCACAAATAGTTACGATTGCAAAAAATACAAAGCAGGTGGTCTGTCAGTTTCCCTTGCTACCCTTTCCAGGGGAAGTGGAAGGATTCTTTGTTAAGGTTAATATAAGCACAATTTTTATTTACTAGTTTTCTTTTGAAGTTTTATCATGAAGCAAATAAAACCCCAAAATAAGAACTTTGAAAGGGATATTTTAAAAAAGAAATTGATAGAATTAGAAATTCACAGTTTATAATTAGGCCAATATCAAATTCCTTCAATAACAGTATCCCTTCATTTGTAAATTAAAATGAAAGTCATGTGAGCTTAATGTATAAATATGTAAATTAATTCTAGAAATGTTGTATGTTATGTAGAGTATAGACTTTACATCCTTGATACATACTTGTTGAAATCTACTGACACTCATACACTTTCAGGAAAAAAATTGTTTTATAACTGAATTTGCAGCAATAATTCATACGTCAAGTTTCTGTTGTCATGGATCTGCACACAAGCAAGTACTTCAGAACACAAGCATTTCAGGATGGAGAATCTTTCAAAAGTATATTAACATCACTTTTGCTTACTTTTTTATAATCAGAGGCCTTCTCATGGCACTTTCTACATTAAGTGCTATGGATTAAACTGGTAACAAATGAACAAAGGTGTTTTTCTTTTTAAGTACAGGTGATAATATTTGTTTATTTTGCTTAAACTGCAGAAAAATAACATGGAGTTGTTTGATGTAACCCCATCTAGTTATTAAAACAAATCTCTTCCACTCTAGCCTAACTGAGGTAGTGTTTGAAACTACTGTATAAGATATGCTAGCCCCATTTTTGGGAAAACTACATTATTTCCTTTGGAGTTTATACCACTATTTGGTCTACTGTGATTGACATTTTGGTTTTACAGAACCATTTATTTCTTATGACCAGAGAAGTCCAATAGTTACTGGTGTATGTTTTCAGAGCATTTCAAACATGCCTTGACCCATAGATATATTATTTGTGTCACTGACCATAGAAGAGTTGAATGAGTTTCTTTTTGCTCCTTCTTTCAGTGGGAACTCATGAAAAGATCATCTTCGGAACTAAATTTGACTATGAGCAGCAACTTAGAATCTGCTTTACCAGACAGAACCTGATGGTATGCAGTGCATGTAAGAACTCAGTGAAGTGATAGCTGCAAAGCAGTGCTTATGTGGCAAAATGAAATTTCCAATAAGAACAAACATTTCACGACAATTGTGTTTTACTGTTCACAGGACTACTTACTGAAATCTCCAGTAGCATAGCTA
>VYXH01004866.1:0-25128 GCA_013397275.1 Burhinus bistriatus
TCGATAGCCATGTTCCAGTCATACCATTCATGTCAAAGCTTTTCTTTCCTCTCCGTCTTATTCTGCTTTTTTAATCACAAGCATTTACTAATCAAATATGAAGACATCAGGCTATAATTCAGACATCAAATAACTAAAGAAAAACAATTTACAGGCATGTTAGAGAGATAGGTCCATCTCAATCCAACATTTTTGTTATGAAGAAAAAGTCTAACACTTCCTATAGGAATAAACAGGAAGGAAAAGAGAAGAATCCAGAGCAGATCTGCACCAAGAGACAAGAAAAGTTACTGTGGAACCTATTAGATGGCAGTGAGAACAAAAAGTTGGTATGTCAAGTTTAAAAAAAAAAAAGTCATTATCAATAGCAGTCTTCTTGAGGTTTCTTCTGTTCTTTGCACATACAAACAAGATTACCAAAACTAGGATAGCATCTGAACTGGCTAACCTTTCATACCATTTTATATTAACCAAGAACATCACTTTTCTAAAGTTTCAGAACACCAACTGCTGAGACAAAGAATGGATCCTTCACAACTTTATGTTTAAACTCCCTTTATTTTGTTCCAGGTTTTCAAGAGTTTGCTTTTTTGCTACCACATTCAAAAACTTACCTGGATAATAGTCATGGCCATTTGCCATTACTGCTTTCAGAAAAGTCTCTTAATTTTAAGCATGTCTTTACTGGATTTGAACACCCTTAGTCTGATTGCTTCAATAATATTCAGCTTTCCCGCATTCCCTGACCTGACGCCTTCTTAATGTGAGACAAATATTATTAACATCTCCTCCTGCACTTTATGACCTACGTGCTTAGATAAAGATTGTTATGCTGTTCCTCCATTAGGATTTCCTCTTGAGTTTGCGCTCCCTGTAACCCACCCCACCCCCCCAGCATTTTTACAATGTATATAGAGTTCAAAAGTTCATGCAAATGTCTATTCCAGTAATTGCGTATGGGCCTTAATGTTGGATTGAATTCCATTCATAAAGCAAGGTGTAAGTCCCTTAAATCATTAATGTTAGAGCATGACTGCCAAATCCGTGTCGTTCCTGAGAATAGAAACAGATGAAACTCTATATTAGTTTTCCAGTTATGCTCAGCAGCAGTTTGAAGATTTTGAGTCATTTAAAACACCTCCTTTAAGAATGTTTCCTTAGCATCTAATTATATTTTTTTCGCTCAGATCACTCTAATTTAAGCAACAGTCACCTAATTTGCCACATGAGTTAGCTTCACATATGAATATTAACATAGGGGAATCTGAAAGGGCTACAAAGCCTTAAAATGATTCAAGGTACATTTTTTTCCTGTAGGGATGCTGGTCCTTTCAGCACACAAGGAAGGACTACTGGGTGATAACAAGCCCCCGAGTGGAGATTGACTGCGACTGGAGGCAGAAGAGGCCTCAGGAGAAGACCTCATTCAGGTCTGCTGTTCTGGCCTCTGATTCTCCCAGGTGGCCCCTGCTGTGGTAGGTAAAAGCAAATATGATGCTCTTTGTCCACCACCCTCGAAGACACGAATTCTTTCTTTTTTCTCGGTGTCTGAACAACAGAAATCCTTCTTTTGTCACTTCCAAATCAAACATTCAGCTTCAATGCACCACGAGCATTTCTGCTCTGGTCACAGCATGTGTACAGCATAATGACGCTTTCTCTGTGAATCAGACAGAGCTGTAGCGTAGCTGGAGTGACAGGTTCACACTCTGATAAGTTGCCATGATTTCTATATAAGCTTTAAAAATAGGGTTGATTAACAGGTTGAATAGCATGAAACTAGGGTGGGAGCCTGAAACAAAGCCCAAAGGTGAAACATAGAAGAACATCTAGAGAAAACACCCCAACACTGAAATAGCACTATGACACTTCCTCTCCTGTCCCCTTCTATCAGTGCTCAAGACTACTGTCAGGCAAGCGATAGTATAATTGGCAACTGGTGATCTAATTGCCCTCATATTGTCGATAAAGTAAAATGTGGAGGTATGCACACTTGCGGCCAAAAGGCCCTAGCTGGTTCTTTGGTGTAATGTAAATGTATAAAACTGGTTTTAAAAGTGTCATTGTCAAATAAGGGGGAAGTTCCTTGGAAATGCTGAAGTCCATCAATATCATGCAACTTGGAAACATCCCTGCCCTTTAGTCCTCAAGGTGGAGAAGAGCTGGTTTGTGAGAAGGCTCTACAGAGCACATGGCTTTCACTTTCTTGTGGAGCCTTTGTAAGACGTGAGCAGCCAGCCCACTTTTGGTGAAAATGATTACAAGCTCACTACAACAGATAGTGTTAAAGAGCAATAGAAACAAAATAAAAAATAGATGGGGAAACAGAGTAGGAGGCACCTAAGAGCCTCTGCAGAAAGGAAGAAAAGATGTTACATCATCACAGGCAGGATTCAAATATAGTAGTTTATTAGTGTTTGAATCACCTAGAGAGTAAACTCAAGAATTTTAGCTGTATGCCAAGAAAAACAAAGCCTAAAGTCACTCGTGATTTGCAGAGCTAGACATGAAACAGCTGTTAAGCTTGTGATGATCATCTAGCTAGATGACTAGTCCATAGCTTTTTAATCGGCCTTTCTATTCTCAGTCACTGCTTTGAGAATAGATTTATAAGTGCTGGCTGTCATCTACCATCTATGATCTGTTAATGATCTGGTATGTCCAGCTTCCATGAAGCAATTTCTTTTGAGTTCAAAGAAATTGTTCCCCACTGATAGATACCATATATCAAAATCCACCATCAGAACTGATGAAAAGTAGCCCCTTCTTGGTAGTTGCATCAGACAAACCAAGGACTGGACATATATAAAATTCTACTTGTGCAAAAGATTAAATGTCCACTGCATCTGTCTGTTCTTGATCACTTTTTAGGCATGTTGTCCAATATAGACAGATAACCTTGCATGTCAAGTTTCACCCCTTCTTACCAGAATCATTTTTCAAAATTCTTTATCAGCATAGAATTAGGTCTTGGGTTTGGGATTTTTCTCAAATGTTTGGGGATGTTAACAGGGTTCGGATGATGATAGCATTTCATACAGGGGTCGGAGAAGGACTTGGGAAGATTAGATTCCTTAACAGAAACCTCAAAACAGACAAACTATCAGAAACCCTGTAAAATTATAAACTGCAAATGATTCTCCCTTCTGATTTTCAGCCACACTCAAGCTCCAGCTAGGAAGATCGCTTTCTTCTTGAAGCAACACTGAGTTCAAATCTGTTCTTATCTAGGTGATTGACTCAAGCCAATGTAGTTTCAGGTAGAGATTGAAAACAGTAGCAAAGTAACTAGCCAATTCTCTTGATTCTCTATGAGGCCTCACATGGGACAGGAATCCCTCCATCAGCTTATGTAGATAAGAGTTCTACATCCAAAGCTGTCAGCGGACCACATTTTACAAATATTACCTCCACTTAAGTTGTATTTGTAGCTGGTATTCCTGTAGTAATTATCCTTCTGGCTGTACTTTGAAGTACTTAATTCAATTAGACAAATGAAGACATCAGGAGTTGTATAAATGCATGCTGCAAAAGAAGCGTGCTAAAGGACCTCTACATCTTTGGATATGGTTTTGGCAGATGTCCTGATTGCAAACACAATCTCTTTAATGTTCAAATTATGTTCTCTTAATGGTGTTTGCCCTCAGTACATGGGCTGTAATTTACAAGCTGTAAAGCTACAAATCCAGTTTGTGTCTGCTACTGTAGGTATTATTGCTCTATTAATACCTATTATGTCTCTGAAATATATTAAAAATCACCTTCAACACATTTTTCATTGAATGTTTCAAGCTAATGCATATTAAATAAAAAGTCTAACAGTCAGGAAGCAAATGACACTGTCTGGAATCAAAAAAGGAAAACCAAAAATCTATTTGTGTTTAAAAGACATTGTTACATTTGCACCTGAGAGATGGGCTAACAAGCTAACAGGAATTTGTAGAAAACCAACACTTAAAAAGGCACTGCTGTTAGTATTAGCAAGTAAAATGAAATAAAAAACAATTGGAGGGTTAGCATTTGCATACCTAACTTACATTTCTAGAAGGCATAAATAAAATTTCATGCCTCATTGAGTGCTAAAAGAACTTAGTTATGTCCTTAAATTCTGTGAATAAAAACTCTGATGTTTTAGTGAGTATTACTGTCAGCAGGTTTTTGAGTCCATCTTATAGCACTTTGGAACACCTGCAGCTTTCCAAATAACAGAGAACAAAATAAGCATCTTTTGAACCAGCAACATATCTACTGTAAATAAGAAGTAAACAGATAAACAACTTCCCCAACATTTAGAAACAAGAATTACACAGAAAGATTTTTACTACACAGATCTGAAATTAATGATGGTATAATGAGCTTGAGTGGACAAAGTACAGCCAAATGAGGAGGGAAAGGGGGAGTGTGGGTGTGGGTGTGTGTGCGAGGAAGGCAGTATACTGCAGTAGTTGTAAATAAGATAAGAGATTGAAACTACACAGAGATCAGATTTTACTTGCCTGTTTCATGCATCACTTATAAGAACAAAGGAATAACTGACATGAATTTTTTAACTTATCATCCCAAGTATACATACAGACTGATCAAATAACACACAGTTCATCAAGAAAAAGAGTCAGGGTGTGCTGTGTACCAATGGTTGACACTTTCCAAGCAACTCAGTTGGAAGACAGTAAGCCTGCACTCTGTGTACATTCCCACGCTCACTGCAGAGAGCACATTTCTACAGGATCACTAGAGCTGAATGTTTCCAAATGCCCCCAATGCCATCTCTGAGATTCTACAAAATACACAAAAAAAAAGAGGAAAAACAATGAAGTCTTGAAAGCAATACAGAAGGAAGCAGTATAAATACAAAAGCCATTATTAGTACATTGAAAATATTGTCTTCAATACAGAGATACAGCTTTGTTGTGGTTTAACCCCAGCCAGCAACTACGACCATGCAGCCTCTTGCTCATCCTTCCAAAAGGATAGGGAGAAGAGGGAGAAAAGGATGAGAAAGGAAAAAAAACCTAATGTGTTGAGATAAAGACAGTTTAATAGAACAATAACAGATAATGATAATAATGATGATGATGATAATAATAATAATAATAATTAATAATAATAATGGTACAAGAATATATAAGACACAAGTCACTCTCACCACCCGGTGAATTGGTTGCCCAGCCTGACCTGAGCAGAGATCATGGATCCCCACCCCCCTGGCCAACACCCATTTATATACCAAACCATCTATGGTATGGACTATTCCATTGGCCCTTCCATTGTTCTGTCTATGCTCGTTCTAAGCTTCTATGGGAAGCTTGACTAGTATAAACATCACTTAGCAACAACTCAAGCAATATGCATCATTGACATTCTTTTCATACCAAATCTGAAAACACAGCAACCACTAGAAAGAAAATTAATTCTATCTCAGCTGAAACCAGGACAAGCTTACTTTGCCATGTTTCCCCTATCTAATAAATAAAGTTGAGTAGGAGAAAATCATTCATATTGTGGTCATTGCTTTAGCAGGTTATGGGCAATCTTTCTCAATCATCTGAAATGTTACCAGTTCCATGCCCCTTTATTTGTGGGTTACTTTCAGTTTCATAAAAATACATTATCAGCAATAAAAGACCAAATTGTGCCAGAATTCTTCATTTTACCTTTTGCAGGTTTTTTTTTGTCACAATCCTGATATCCTCTGCAGAAAGTTTTTTAGGCTATAACAAGGTAAAGAAAAAAGACTGATTTAATGACTATTCCAAGGAAGATCTATTTAAATAGCACATTTCATGATTCATTTAAATTTTATCTGTTTCAACGGTGCAATGTACCATTTCCCCTTTCCCACTGAATAACTGAAAAAAAAAGTCATTCCATGTCTTGTCAGTACCATCTAGAAAGACTATCGCACAGGAGCAGTTAGAATTTTCACAATCAAAAATTTGCCGTAATGTCAGCCTGCAGGGTTTGCTTATATTTCTTCATGACTATTGTATATAGAACACTTTGTGATTATAACTGGAAATGCTGACATCCACAGAAGTGATTAAAAGCTGAGTTTTGCAGACCAGTTCTAAACTTCTGGGGTTTCTAGATCAGCTATGGAAATTCACAGAACCACAGAATGATTGAGGCTGGAAGGGACCTCCGGAGGTCATCTGGTCCAACTTCCCTGCTCAAGCAGGACCACCTAAAGCAAGTTGCCCAGGACTATGTCCAGATGGCTTTTCCATAGCTCCAAGGATGGGGACTCCACAACCTCCCTGGGAAACCTGTGCCAGTGCTGCATCGCCATGACAGTAAAAAAAAAGTGATTTCTGATGTTCAGAAGATTCCTATGTTTCAGTTTGTCCCCATTACCTCTTGCCCTGTGAATGAGCATCACTGAAAAGAGCCTGGAGCCACCTTCTTTCCACCCTCCCTTCAGGTATTTATAAACATTGACGAGATACCCCTCTCAGCCTTCTCTACTCTACGCTGAACAGTCCCAGCTCTCTCAGCCCTTTCTCATAGTAGAGATGCTCCTGTCCTTTCATCACCTTTGTAGCCCTTCATTGGACTCTCTCCAGTATGTCCATGTCTCTCTTGTACTGAGGAGCCCAAAAGTGGACACAGTATGCCAGGTGTTGCCTCACCAGTGCTGCTTGCAAAACTTCTCATAATGCAGCCCAGGATGTCATTCACCTTCTTTGTGGCAAGGGCACATTGCTGGTTCATATTCAACTTGATGTCCACCAGGACCCCCTTTTCTGCATCTGCACACCCCCATCCATCCACCATTCTAGATTTTGCCCTTTTTTTTCAGTTTGCTAGTGCCAGTACTAGGACATCCGTGCAATCAGCTGCATCAACAACAGCTAGGAAAGATGGCAAAATGCAGCTTTATATCACTACGTTTCTGCTTCTGGATTTTATTTTTGAAATAAATAATTAACTATGGTGTGAGTAACAGGACTGGAAAGTGAGTCAAGCTCATAGAAACTAAATTTTGCCTCCTCTCCAGGAACACATAGAAAAGCTTCTTTTTTCAAACAAGTAAATAATTATAAGAATATTCTTAGATGTAAGATCTCTATTTTGAGAGAAGAAAGAGGATATAATTGCTAAAACACAAGTCAAAGAATCAAGACACTTTGATCCTACAGCTTGGAGTGAAATAAGTCCACAACAAATTCTCAGGAACTTGCTGTTCTCATCCATGATACGAGATGTTTCACTCAACAAAAACTTCTACAAGAGATCTGGTCCATGGGTAAAAGCTAAGCTATTGTTAGTTCCTCTGTCTCTTTGTATAGCTCTTGCATCTGTAAGATAAGGATCTTAATCTTTACCTTGTTTGGGCGCTAGGAGATTTAGTTCATTAATGTTTACAAATCACTTCAGAGCCTTAGATGGAAAGCTGTACAGGAATGCAAATTACTATTAAGTTCTCCCATATGTTACAAAAATACAGTTGTCTTGTCTCATCTAAACAGAACTCTGAAATGTAATAACGAAATTTCAAAACCTTTACCATGATTCCTAGTCTTCTTCCCTCCTCCTCCATCTAGTTCATCCCAGTGAGGCACAGTAATAATCTTCACTTCCTTCTAAAATTGAATGAAAAAAAAATTGAAAAAAACTTCCTCAAATATGAAAGAATAATATTAAAACAGCCAACAAATCTGAAGGCTTTTTACAAACATACAAATGAGTCAAAGCTACAGGATGTTAGTCCCTACCATTAATGATATTTAAGCCTTAGTATTTTACTTGGTAATGAAGCAAACATGTAGAATAATTACTGTCAAGCAATTAACACATTTTAGTGAAGAGGAAATATATCATTTGCTTTAGGAAAAGAAAGCAGTATGTGCTACAGTGGCGATTACAGAAATTCAGTCCAAAATCGACTGTGTTTTCTTTTACAGATTATGGTGAAACATGTTTTAGGATACCCTTCGATATTTTTTTGAAGTTTACTTGAATGCAATGCATTGGGCTTCTCTCTCTGAAGCAGTAAACAGTGAACATTTGCAACGTGCAGTCTTGATAAACAGGAATGAGACCAGACAGGGCAAACAAGCACACATTCAAAAAAGATGGGTAACCTCTCTTCATTAAATAAAAGATGCAGCTTGTTGCCAAGGATGTTTGGCTGAAGAACTAAGAATATCCTTTAGATCTTTCTGAGGTGTACAAAGGAACAGTGCCGCTACAGAGAAATACACAGAATCAAAGAACAAATCTTGGAAAATAGCCTGAGGAAATTCATCTCTCCTCTACATATAAATATGCTATCTTCTCTTCATAGGCTGACAAAACCAAGCAGGAATACATGAAGCAATTGAAACAGAAGGTCATAAAAGTTTAGATTAAGAATTGATTTAAAATGAGAATCAAAGCTTGGGTCCCCAAATGGATGGGCATAGCTTGGGTTTATATGGAGATTATCTTTTTCTGCTGCTAACTCTGAGAAAACTCCTTTTGATTGGAAGCTATATGTACTTTCCAGGCATCCTGCAAAAGGGCACAGTCAACTTCCAAAATGCCTTTATAGTGGCAGCTTCAACAAAGTAAGTCTCCCCCGAGTACTCACCAGAATAGTCTCAGTGCGCTGTGTGGTTGCCCACTGCTTTAGCTCTATATTGCAGCCATGTTATGTGTTTCCTATGTTAAATTGGTAAGAAAAAGCTGCAAGAATTCCTCCCTCGTAGGAATTCTTCGATCCCCAGATTCTAGAGCAATGTATCCCGATCTTCTGTGTGCGACATCAGTGCTAGAGGCACCAATGCAAAGGTCACAGCGTTCAGAAAATGCATGAAGGAGACTAATGGGAGTCTCATTCTTGGAAAGAATAAGGGTGCCCTCCTTATAATAAGTATTTAGTGAGTCTGGGAAGTCTCATGTCTCAACAAATGAAATCGTAGAGAGGTAGCCTGATCAGATATTCAAAATGCTGCACAACGTACAGTGATTTCAGCAGAACAGTGCTCAGTTATTGCTGTTATGCTTTGCATTTACTGAATCTTTTCAACACTTGTCACACAACCTTGTTGTGTCAAGTACACTCAGTTTCACCTAGTGAAATCTGAATACAGAATGAGTTTCTGATTGGTAAAAAAGGTTTATACCCAACAATTTCCACCAGCATGTCTCTCAGCTTTCAATCCTTACTGAGAACAGGGCTATGAGAAATAAGTTCGTTGTTAATTAACCTGTTCAGGAACACGGTATTTTTCATTGCCCGTTACTCCTTCATGTCAGGAACATCTATTTCCATCCATTCTATAATTATTTTTCAATAAAAAAAAGTAATTACTATTAGTGCATCATCAGTTAATAATGAACTCTCAGGAAAAACTCTTTCTGAAAGACAGTGGACAGGTCACTCAAGGCAAAGCTTTAATTGACTGCCAGGCTTCCTTATTCAGAGACGGTATTCAAACTGTATGTAAAGGAGCATGGGAAATGTCTGTCCCAAAGAAAAGAAGATGACAAATAGGTCAAGATTAATTTAAGCCTCACTGAAGACATCTTTAAAAATAGCTGTCTGCAGTTACAGAGTGCTACACCTCCCTCATTTATTTAATGCCTACTCTCTGCAATATAAACTTATATTGCAGAAATGATCCATTCAGCACAACATAATTTAAGACTAACAGGTTGCATTGTAGAGCTTTACAAAAGTCTCTGGGGTTTACTGTGCCGCTGCTGGCTCCTACAGGTTTTCAGAAGAGGACCATTCATACCAACACGGCTAACAGGTGAAAGTCCTGGTTCTATTTGGCACCCTGCTGTCTCCCATTTATTTTCATTGGCTGCATTTGGACTACAAATGAATCACAACAGATATTAGATACATAACCCTTCAGGCATATGCTGCGTCATCGGCTACGGGCCAGAGCATCAGACCCACTACATCAAACTGACATGTTCTGCCAACATTCATCGTCTTGTATAATTCCATTGTATCATGACTTGTCTGAAAAAAGTTAAAGAACCAAGCATCATGATCAAGCTAAAGAAACGTAAACCTTTGATTCCAGATACTGCTAATTAAAGCAAATTTTTAAACACCCTTCTAAATTAAGTCAATAAACATTATTTCAGTGATTGTTTTTATTGTTTCAATTATTTTATGCATGTATTTGTAGAACATATAAACGTTACACTGTGGAAGAAACTCAGGAAGGTAGTCTATGGGAAAACTCCATCCCTATGTTGCCTGAGGACCAGGTAGAAAAAAACAAGAAAACTGTAAGTGGGTTCACAGAGCAACTTATCTGACCTACCACTTTCCAATAGTATACCCTCATAGTCAACACGATCTTGTCAGTAGTGAGAATCAGTAATAGTCAAAACTATTCTTCATGGAGCCTTGCTATCAACAATCCAAGATATCCACAGGCTGCTGGAACACCGGAGTTTATGGACACGTTCTGCTCAGTTCACAAAGCCAATGCTCTCTTTCCATCCATCAGCACTGCAGCGCAGGCTGCACCAGATGCACGGCCAGAGTCTCCTAAGTATTCATACCACATCTTTGGTAGAGAGACTCATTTTCTGTCTTGTGCGGTGGATCTCCTGTTTTCATTTTTTCCTTTTTATCTTACTGTGGCACTGTTTGCTGCTCTGAAAGACAGCGTGCTGGTTTTGGCTTGGATAGAGTTAAATTGCTTCATAGTAGCTAGTATGGGGCTATGATTTGTGCTGAAAACAACATTGATAATACAGGGATGTTTTCATTACTGCTGAACAGTGCTTACACGGAGTCAAGACCTTTTCTGCTTCTCACCCCACCCCACCAGCTAGTTAGGCTGGGGGTGCACAAAAAGTTAGGAGGGGAGACAGCCAGGACAGCTGAGCCCAACTGACCAAAGGGATATTCCATATCATAAGATGTCATGCTCAGCAATATAAAGCTGAAGAAGAAGGAAAGGGGGGATATTCAGACTTACGGCGTTTGTCTTTCCAAGTAACAGTTACATGTGATGGGGCCCTGCTTTCCTGGAGATGGCTGAACACCTGCCTGCTGATGGGAAGCAGTGAATGAATTCCTTGCTTTGCTTTGCTTGTGTGCGCGGCTTTTGCTTTGCCTATTGAATTGTCTTTATCTCAATCCACGAGTTTTCTCACTTTTACTCTTCCGATTCTCTCCCCCAGCCCACTGTGAGGGGAGTGAGCGAGCGGCTGTGTGGGGCTTGGTTGCCGGCTGGGTTTAAGCCATGACAGACAACTATCCGACCACTTGTTCAGCCATGTGGTCACACAGTCAGCAACTGTAATTCACTGTTTTGGCAAGCTCTGAAATATTATCTCTCTTCAAATGAATATTGCTGATCATACATCAGCCAGGCCGTAGTGACCACACTTCAGCAAGAAGGCCTTCCTTCTTTTCCGACACATGGGAATATTGCCACTGTGTTAATGCCTTGTACCTTTTGGGAGCATTAAGAGCAGCACGCAGGCTACAGGAGGAAGAGTCAGTGCATTTTCAAATGTTCTGAAATCTGCCATCGTGTAGTACTGCGATACAGCAGTACCATTGCTAACAGGCCATAAAGTTCATAATGAATTTGCAAGGTTTCAGGCCTGAGGCTTGTCAGTCGTGCTCTGTCTGAATAGGTCTTTGTTTTACTTGGCGTATCTCTCTTTGCAATTCCTTTAACTGACCAGTTGTGTACCTTTAATTTGTTTTACTTTTGTTTACCTTTGTACAACCATAGTTTTAGATAGATAGCAGTAAAAAGCAGTTACTCTACGTACAATGAGATACTTAAATCTCTAAAATAATAATGTAGTATGAAGAGATACAGGCCTGGTCTGATAGCAGAGGCCTTAAGAAGTGGAGACACACAATGCGGTATAGAGGAGTACAGGTATGGGAGGATAAGAGATGAGGCACAGACTTGGCACTAGTGGCTGTAAACAACTCAGCCATGATCAGAAACAAAATGCACACCTGGACAAAACTGGGTTTACAGGCAGCTAAGAGAACAAAGAAGCCGTATCCAGTACATGTAAAATGCACCATACATTATAAATCCAGCTGTATCATGGAGCTGCAGATCAATGAAGAAATGGCAAAGGTGTAAAAGCATGTTAGCAAATGAATAATAATGATCCTGAGTGGTGGATCCCAGAGTGAGGAAGAAGGAGCCATCAACACAAACATCCTACTCCTCCTGGCACAGGACTCTAGAGGCTGACAACTCATGGTAACACCCCCACCAGAACAAAACCACTGACCTTGGGACACAGAGGAGCAGTGAAAGGGTGAGCATAATCCCCCAAAATGGGGAGAAGCTAAGAAGTGTTTGTAAAGCAATTTTAACTGCATTATTATTCTTTCTTTTTCTGCAGCAGATCTAGACTAATAATTATTCTTGAATTAGACTGCTAAGATTTCAACTATACTAATTTAAAAAATCATGGATATATATTTGATATACATACACACACATATATATCTATTTATATAAATATTTAGATATAAATATATATATAAAAATATGTGTTTCCTCTCTGTCTGTAAACAAGGTTTTGAATGTAGCAGACTACTGATTCCATTGCTGAGGCTAACTCCCAACACTACATATATATTTGCTTAGATTGCCCCAATGGAGATGGAGGCAGAGAAAAGACAGTACTGAAGCTATGGTAAGTCTAAATTTTGAGCAAAACTGAGTATGTCTAGTTACAGCTTAAGTCAGGGAACATGTCCTGATTAGTGGAAATTACAAGCATAGGTGAAAATACAACAGTGGACAATTAATTCAATTATGGAAGCAAATCCTTAACAGATATAATTTTTTAGTTTGATAGGAAATTTGAGGACTTAAAAGCCAAATATTTTAAAATGACTAGTTTTATCATTACGATTCTCACCATCTCCTTTTGAAAATAGTTGAACAGAGACCATTCATAGCTTCCTGCAAATCAAGAAACAAAATTGATTAGAAGACCTTTCTTTCCAATTGCTGTTTTCTATCTAGACAAATTGAAGAATGCAACTTTCACTTGAGAAGTTTTTAAATTCAAATGCATGGTGAATTCATACATTCAAAACCAAACATTCTCAAGTGGTTTCCTCTTTTCACATCTCCTGAAATGCAAGTCAGACTTGCCACTTCTTCCTAATAGCAGGACAGAATTCATACATGCTAAAATTGTGTATATTATTCAGTTTGGGGAAGTCAATGCTAGAAGCCTTCTTGTTTTTAGCAAGGAATGTTGCTGGCCTTTCTTCTTTAATTAACACAATTCCATAAGTTCATAAACTAGTTGTCAAATTTCTTGATATGAAATACCAATAATCAGGCCGTATTTCTACAAGTTACAATGACTGTAAGAAATAGTCTTTAAATACATTATTCTGTGACTGTAAACAGGAATTCCCTTACGGAATAAAATTAACGATTTGATCCAATGTCAACATTTGATTATTCAGGGATATGACAGCAGACTGGTAAATGATTCAGATACAGCAAAACATATGTAAATCAGGCTACAGAATACACACACAGTGCATTCTCCTGAGAAAGTACTTGTAATCAGATGACTGTAGAAAGCAGGTGCAAGTATGAATAACAGAAGGCAGAATACTGCATAATCTCAGGTACTTTGCTGCAGCCAAGTAAACTGAAGGAAAGGCCTATATAAATCACAGTTTAGATTAACTCACAAATAATCAAATGTTAGCTGTAGTTCAGTACAGCGTTTCAACACTGCTAGTACCCACGCTTTGCAGAATCTTTTTCAATTAGCTAAATAATAAGTTCCCCTGTGCCTGTTTCTCTGATTTTTCCACAGGTTACATTAAAGATTACAAGCATACAACAAAAAAAGATACATGCCTTGAAGGATACCAATTATGCACTGGACTGGTACTCAGGAGGTGTAGGTCCTATTCTCAAGTTTGCTGATGATTTGCTGAACGATATTGGGCAACTTATTTTTGGTTTCTCTGTTTCCCTAAATATGCTTTACCTATATCATCTATACCAAATTTAGCCATACAGAAATTATTCATGGCAGAACTGGCTCTTGTTACTTTTCATACAATGGGAAACACAATGGATGCTGATCTCAATGGAGAGCATCCAGGTACTAGTGCCATAAATTACTTAACAGCTTAGATAATGAATCTTCTGTGGCAGTTAATTGCCCTACATGTAAAATGCATCAGCTCTTTCCTACAACATGCCAGTTCAGTTGAAGCCAAGGAGAAAAAAAAAGTCCTAGTGAACACTACAAAAGAAACAGAAAAGACTCCTGATTTCCTGCTTTGATTTGCCTTGGTGGCTGTAGCTGCACATGCCACCAATCCATCTCTTGTCTTGCAGTTACTGGAGAGAAGTCTGCTTTTCTCTGCTGGCCACCAGCTAGTATTCCACTTTTCACAGTCACAAAAACGAGCACAAAATTTGCTTCAAAGTTAACAGCACTAAAAAGACATTAAGAGAAACACAATAAGAGTAATTAATTATACCCTATTTCTCAACAAAAATAATGCCATCAAGTATGAATGAACACTACCCTATCACACAAATCCAGACAAAATATAAACAATGATACTTCAAAGCACACTTGAAATAAGGTCCAAATTATTTCTAAGACATTCAATGCACTCTGATAACTTAAAATTATAAGACATTTCTGCAAAAAGATATTAAAATAGGGTACTTTAAGTGTAGATTGGTTTTACACTATTTTAATGGAAAATGACTGTGAGAATTCATATGCAATTTGAGTAGAACAAACATATCAAGGTTGAATTTAAATGGAAGTCTCTTTGGATGAAACATCAGTGTAATCCATTCCATTGGCAGCCACACATAGCATGGATTTACTTTATAATCCATCAGATTTAACCACACTGTGTTCCCTTTCTCCATTCTAGCAAAGCAAAACTAACATTCTGAACTAGAATAGGAATTGATTTTTAGTGGTAACGTTGTAGGAAATGCATCATCTATGCTGATTCATGGTGAAAACCGTAGCTACCTGCTGGTCGTACCTTAAGAATCATGTGTCTTGACCCTCAACAGACCTTTGCTATCACTACTGTACTACTGTATAGATGCAAAGATAGCACCTGATGACTTTCTACATTATGTACATGTGAAAAGAGGATAGATTTTTTTATTATTATTATTTTATTCTTTTTTTTACACTGCCCATCGGGCCTCTTTCCACTGCTTCACAATTCAGGATGTTGAAGTCACACATTATAGGTGAAATAATACACTTGAATTGTTAGGAAATTAATGCTAGTTAGCTATTTATAGTTACAAACAAACCACTGGGGAAAAAAAAACCCAAACCTTTGCCAGCCTATGAAGAGTACACAATATACATCTGTATCAAATTCCTTCTGAGTAATCATGTGATGACCATAATGTTAATAATTTTGAACAGAGATAGGACAGCTATATCACCAAGTGCATTCTGCTTATTTTCAAGTTATGATTGCCACAGTATCAACTGTAGAGAAAAGCCTTTGTACTTAGTAAGTATTCCTTACTAAACTGTAGACAAAAAATAGGTTCTCTGCTACTGCAGTGAGACATTTTTTATCTGCATTTAATACAGAGTGAATAAATATTGAAATTCTGAAAGTGCTTTTAAGTACTACAGTTTTGATTAGCAGCAAAGCATGTATTTAATTTACTTAGTCTGTTAAACGGTAAATGAATGTGTATATAAAATGTGTATAAACATACACGACACATTTTATATACACGGATCTATACAACATGTGCCTAAAGATAGACATATAACATACAGAAATTTCGAAATAGCAGTAAAACCAGTTGTTTTTAAAATAACAATCATTTCAGAAGCTATGCCAGTTGCAAATAATGACTATTAACATGTCATACCGGCACTAGAACTTGCTACTATCCAAACATAAGTAGAGAAATTCCTTCTAAATACTAAAATCATACTGACGGTGTTTAATCTGTTTCTAATTCTGGTACAGTGAACCTACATATATTTTCTGTCTGCTCCTATTACAAAGCTCTTTTTCTTCCCATAGAAGACATACATGGATATAAATAAGGTTACAGGCTTTGAACTACTGTTCCAGAAAATCTGACTATGCAGCAGTTCTTTAAAAAAAAAATAGAAAAATAGAAGATATGTACTGTTGGGAATTGTGTTTTCCTCCTAATATATAAACCTGGAAGCATCTTTCCCAATGTTTCTTGTAAAGTGCTTATGCTGTAAACAAAGCTAAAGTTAACAGTATCATCCCGAAATATCACGTGAGGTCTCTTGAAGCTGTCCATTATTGGTATTCCACCTGGATGCTATTTAATGAGCAAAGCTTGCGCCTTTCGTAATCAGACAGCCTCAGCTGAAGTATAGGCAGGTTGACTTCATTAGGAACAATTCTGAACCCTTTGTTCAGAATTAGAAGTTCTCTTCTTTTGCTGGATAGTTCTTTGTTCCCCTCGGATAGCAGAGATACCTGGGGGAAAAAAAGAATTTGGAAGTTGGTATGTGTTGGAAGTAAGAATTCCACACTATTCACAGTCACCACGTATGGGATCTTTGTGCTATCATAGAATAGAATAGCTTGGGTTGGAAGGGACCTTTAAAGGTCATCTAGTCCAACCCCCCTGCAATAAGCAGGGACGTCTTCAACTAGATCAGGTTGCCCAGAGCCCCGTCCAACCTGACCTTGAATGTTTCCAGGGATGGCGTATGTACCACCTCTCTGGACAACCTATTCCAGTGTTTCACCACCCTTATTATAAAAAGTTTCTTCCTTATATCTAGTGTAAATCTACCCTGTTTTAGTTTAAAGCCGTTACCTCTTGTCCTATCACTGTAAGGCCTGCTAAAAGTTTGTCCCTATCTTTCCTGTAGGCCCCCTTTAAGTATCAAAAGGCCACAATAATGTCTCCCTGGAGCCTTCTGTTCTCCAGGCTGAACAACCCCAACTCTCTCAGCCTGTCGTCATAGGAGAGGTGTTCCATCTCTCTGATCATTTTTGTGGCCCTCCTCTGGACCCGCTCCAACAAGTCCATGTCTTTCCTGTGCTGAGGACTCCAGAGCTGGACACTATTAGCAGAAAGCTGATGTACAAGCATGACGGAGAGGCCAAGGAACCTCAGCAGTCTATCAAAAGAAATGTTTTAGTTCAGGTTTTACAACAGAGTTTGATGCAGAAATCTCTGGGTGAAATTCTATTATTTATGCTACACACAGGGAATTAGTTCATCTAATGATCCTCTGACTCAAAATTTATGGACTAGTCTGCACTGCACACAAATAGAATTAGAGCAGCATGATGCAAAGGTCTCCCACAGCTAATCAATGAGGCCTGAATGCAATATAATGTATTTGTGGGCCAGCTTTAACTTATGTTGCTGATGTAACATCTCCAGAGACTTCAGCACTATGGAGAACTAGTTGAGAGAAGTCTTTAACATCACTTCTTTCTCCTTTTCTAATTCCTCTTTAGCCTGCTACATAGAGAATTAGCACAGAAAGTGATGGAGCTGCTTCTGTTAGCTTTAGATAGGTGAAAATTGCCTTGTAATCAAGTTATATTATATTGTTATAATTATGTTATGAAAATATGATGTAAAGACTTCTCATAATCAGTTCTGTGAGAAAGTAAACCAGGTATTTCTTCTCTGTCTCAAAACTGCACCAGCCTTCATTCCAAGAGTAAGACCTCTTCTGAAATTTTCCCTGACTACTTGTAACCCAGATATCCAAAGCCCTTTCAAACATTCCTATATACACACGGTGCTCAAGCAGAGTGTTATTTTGAATACTTAAGCACTGGAAAATATGGAAGTATTCCAGTAATAAGTAAAGGAAAAATATGAAAAATAATTTATAGTTTTGCACACATACATAGAAATCCCTAAGCTGAAAGACTGTTATTAAGGTTGTAAAGTCAAG
The DNA here is from genome assembly GCA_013397275.1 of Burhinus bistriatus. Taxonomy (NCBI): domain Eukaryota; kingdom Metazoa; phylum Chordata; class Aves; order Charadriiformes; family Burhinidae; genus Burhinus; species Burhinus bistriatus. The sequence continues at coordinate 17,902 of VYXH01004866.1, forward strand.
TGACTATAAGAATAAAACCTACATAGACTGAAGGCTGACAGCAAACTTTCACTCAGTCCCCTATGTGGATAACATAATACTTAAAGGGGCACTGTACCTGCGCAAAAAAGTAGAATCATAGAATGGTTTGGGTTGGAAAGGACATTTAAACATCATCTAGTCCAACCCCTTTGCCACAGACAGGGACATCTTTCACTAGATCAGGTTGCTCGAAACCACATCCAACCTGACCTTGAACACTTCCAATAATGAGGCATCCACAATTTCACTAGGCAACCTGTTCCAGTGTCTCACCACCCTCATTGTAAAAAACTTCTTCCTTATGTCCAGTCTAAACCTGCTCTCTTTAAGTTTACAACCATTGCCCCTTGTGCTATATCACTACAGGCCCTGGTAAACAAATCTCTCTCCATCTTTCTAAGCCCCCTTTAAGTATCGAGAGGCTGCAATAAGGTCTCCTTGGAGCCTTCTCTTCTCCAGGCTGAACAACCCCAACACTCTAACCCTTTCTTCGTAACAGTGATGTTCCAGCGCTCTGATCATTTTTTGTGGCCCTCCTCTGGACCCACTCTAACAGGTCCATGTCTTTCTTGTAGTTTCTGGGACCCCAGAGCTGTATGCAGTACTCCAGGTGGGGTCCCACAAGAGCAAAGTAGAAGGGGAGAATCACCTTCCTTGGCCTACTGGCCACGCTTCNCACTTCCAATAATGAGGCATCCACAATTTCACTAGGCAACCTGTTCCAGTGTCTCACCACCCTCATTGTAAAAAACTTCTTCCTTATGTCCAGTCTAAACCTGCTCTCTTTAAGTTTACAACCATTGCCCCTTGTGCTATATCACTACAGGCCCTGGTAAACAAATCTCTCTCCATCTTTCTAAGCCCCCTTTAAGTATCGAGAGGCTGCAATAAGGTCTCCTTGGAGCCTTCTCTTCTCCAGGCTGAACAACCCCAACACTCTAACCCTTTCTTCGTAACAGTGATGTTCCAGCGCTCTGATCATTTTTTGTGGCCCTCCTCTGGACCCACTCTAACAGGTCCATGTCTTTCTTGTAGTTTCTGGGACCCCAGAGCTGTATGCAGTACTCCAGGTGGGGTCCCACAAGAGCAAAGTAGAAGGGGAGAATCACCTTCCTTGGCCTACTGGCCACGCTTCTTTTTATGCAGCCCAGAATAGAATTGGCTTTCTGGGCTGCAAGCGCTAGCCTAGACACTGGACATTGCCAGCTCATGTCAAATTTTTCAGCCACCAGTATCACCTAGTCCTTCTCGGCCGGGCTGCTTTCAATACCTTCATCCCCCAGTCTGTATTGATACTGGGGATTGCCCTGACCCAGGTGCAGGATCTTACTCTTGGCCTTGTTGAACTTCATGATGTTCACACCAGTCCTCAAGCCTGTCCAGGTCCCTCTGGATGGCATCCCTTCCCTCAAGCGAATCAACTGCATCACTCAGCTTGGTGTCGTCTGCAAACTTGCTGAGGTTGTGCTCAATCCCACTGTCTGTGTCACTGATGAAGTTAATAAATAGTGTTGGTCCCAGTACGGACCCATGAGGGACACCACTGGTTACTGGTTTTGAGTTGGACATTGAGCCATTGGATGTGGTCACCCACCCAATTTTTTATCCATCTAACAGTCCATCCATCAAACCCATATCTCTCCAATTTAGAGGTAAGAATGTTGTCAGGACTGTATCAAAGGCTTTACAGAAATCCAGGTAGATGACATCCATAGTACTCCCTTTGTCCACTGATGCAGTCACTCGATCATAGAAGGCCACTAGATTAGTCAGACATGATTTGCCCTTGGTGAAGCCATGTTGGCTGTAGTCACACAACTAAAATATTTACCATGATTGATATTAAGAGTACTTTCTATGTCTTTCTTAAATCACAATACAGTTAAGAATATTTAATGTAAAGCTTTGTGTATGTTATTTCCTAATTTTTACATCATAAACTAACCCTTCTCCGGGAATTTCATTATGTGATATCACCAACTCAGTTCATTGAAACTATGATCTGCACTGCACAGACTCTGCTATTTAAGTTAATAATTAGCTTGTAGCAGATATGGGTAGCTATCCTTCTGTGAGGACCAGCACCAGATGATAATGACATACACACTTTTCTCACAATATAAAAAAAGAATAGCATGCACTCAAGTGCTTCAGTTGTCAGGGGATCCCCTTCTGTCTGAGCATTTGAGCTTGATTCCTGTTCTGTGTGCCTACTCTTCCTACCTTTTGCCCTTACTGCAAACAATCCTCTTCACCCAGTCAGTCCCAGCTACAGGTGGTTCTTCCCTCTCCCCATACCAGTCTCCTTTCCAGGATTCCTACATTCTGTCTCCTGTTGTTCTTGGCTCTGTATTAGATGTACGTATCTACTGCTCACTTCCTAGCCTCTATCTCATCAGTTGCTACTTATCAGTTCTTTGCCCAGGCATTACCTTAAGATGATCAGACATACTTTCTGTTCTGATGTCTAGACTTGATCTGACAATATTTCAGTGCTCTATTAAGGCTACTGTTCAGCATGTACCTACTGTGATTTTTCAAAATTATAACGGTTACATTGGCATGAATTTCTAAGAGAAGGGTGCAAGTCATATCTGTGACGAAAAAGGTACTTTCTTTGCCAAATTTGAAATCCTTGCTCTAACACACAAGTTAATATGAAAATATCACTAGAATTTTTTTAATATGGACAAGTAATGTAGGGCAAAGCTTCATATTTTCAATGCCTTCATCAAGTGCTGTAAAGGCTAAAATCTTTCAGTCCCTCCCATGGCACAGATTTCTAGAGCTACAGGACTCTATGGGAACATGGAAAACTCAGGAGGCCAAGGTGTTTTACTGATACAAAATTCCAGTAAGACGAACCCTTATTCTTTCTTTTTACATAATTTTCAGATGATTGGTCTTAAGTAAAAGGTTTCAAATTAACTTTCAAAACTGGGGCTGATACTTTGATGAGGCCTAAGAGTTATGTTTATGGAGTACCATATCAGAAATATGAAGATCTGATTTTCCCTTACCAGTAAGTGGAAGTTCTGCTAGCAAAAAGGCAGTCTTCAAGGACAAGGGACACAACTACAGTAGTAGAAGAACGCGGTGTCTGTTAGTACTATACCAACATCCTAGAATAGCTTTTGTTGTATCTTGCACCACTATATCAACACAGCTGCCTATGTAACAATGTGCAATCCCTCCCCTAGCTGCAGTCATGAAGGATATCTTGAGACAGTTAAAAAGAATTTACCTTTTTATGGCCCTGCTTTCTGTACACCGAGGTCAATCTTGTCTTCTATTTCTTTGAAAACTTTCAGATTGTCTTTCACTTAGCCTAAGAGTTCCCAAAACTCCTTTCAACAGCATCTTACTGTGACATGGAAAAGTATTACATTCTTCTCAGCTAAACTGCTCTACCTGGACCAAACCATTAAAGCCTCAAACAAAAAAAAGAAAAACTCCCCTTTACTTCAACTCAAAGTATTTAGTTCACAGCAGCTGTATAAGATACAGGTCTGTTAGCACAAGAATGATTTGGGACTATGGTGAGCTTTCTGAACCACCATGAGTAGTATGGTCAACATCTTATTTGATGTTATTTGACAGACTTTATCTATGCTCTCTACAAGAACTCTGCCAAGCAGACATCTCAGACACACAGAAGTCAGTCTCAAAGTAAATCTTTTCCTCAAACTGGTAGACAGACCTGCTTCAGAACCCACCTTATCTCAGAGCAAACCCATCTTATCTCAGCCAAACGAGTCTGTGACAACAGATGCTTCTACTCAAAGATGGGAAGCTTGTATAAGAATGTCTGAGAGCTCAGGGCATGTGATCTCTGCAAGGAATCAGAGCCATCTGCCTAGCATCGAAACCAGTCATTCCCACAGTCCAAATGCTGACAGACAGCTTCATAAACATGCACTTTTTCTACAGTGTGGACTTTAGGCATTTCCACTGTCAAGAGACCACTTAATTTTGTGTATTCATCACTGAACTGTATCAATGACTCGATACCAACCAGTCAGCCAAAATTCAGGCCAGATGCTCCTTTATTTTTTCCAAAAAGAGGTGAAATGCACCTTTCCACATATCTCATTGCTAAAGAGAATCTTCAGCTGAGTAAGGGGAGAGGTTTTGCGTCAATGACAGTCCTACCACATGGTCAGATTATTTTGGTACTTGCACCAGATGGATCCCTGGATCACTCCTCCCTTCTGCACAATGCAATGTCATGAATTACAGCCAGGTTCTACATCTAAGTCTTTTATACCTAGCAGCCCTGATACTAGCCAAATCTAGTAGTCTTGATGCTGACTAACTGCTAGAGCAATAAACAGTTTCTGCTACAGTTCCTATCAGTCTGATTCACAAGAAAAAAAGCCTAAAATAAAAAAAGACTGATTTACTAACCAAAGTGGGAAAAGGGTTTTGTTATGGTATTGTCATACCAGAAAAATGCAAATCCTTTTTCTGTGTCATTAGATTACTGGCCTCCGTGAAGTGACCAGAACATTCCTGCAATTCTCTAAAAATCCAGTTAGCAGTAATTTTTTCACACCTGGCCATCTGATTTTGACATGCACAGCTGCTAATACCCCAGGATCCAAGGCATACATTTTCCCTAGCTTATAAGTCTATTTCTCTAGAGCTCCACTGTACCATTAACAGGAACTCTGGCACATGTATCTTCTGAGTACAGCCAATATTGGTGTGGCTGTAACAACTTGGTAAAAATTATGTCTCTAGCAAGCGTGAAAAGGTGCAGCGTGACTATCACCATGTGCAGTGGTGAACTCTAGCCAGCAAGTGTCTTTTAATCCACCTCCTGGCCAAATATGTCATTGTCATTGGAACACTCTGTATTCATCAATGTGACAAGGATTAGTCCCTGCCTTACCCTAGGAGCTGGATGAAACTGAAGCTAGGAACAATTGCTACCCCATGTTTTCATGTTGCTTCTCCTTTCTCTAATTTCTGTACAATTTGTGACTTGGGAAAGGTAGGCCAATACTGCCTCTTAGTGGAAGGACAGCTAACTCAAAAGAGGTAGTGAATGCTGGTCTGTGGGAATACCGCCGTGCCACGCAGACCCTCAGCTGATAGCCATCACAACTGCAGGTGGGTAGATCAAAGACTCTCTCAGCCACAGATATTTAGAAGAAAAAAAAAAAAAAGTGCTGAGCTTTGGCAGACTTTTTTTACTTCCTTGGGGAGAAGTACAAATCAACAGAATGCTGGTATGACTCTAAGAAACATTGCTGGCCAAAACAATCTTCTGTTGTATGTGTGAGATGTAAGAAGTAAGAATCTACATGGACAACCACTTGGAAGAAGAAAACAATTAACAGAAAATGCCAGGCAACATTAGCAGGAAGTGGTGCCAGAACAGAATAAAAAGTAGCAGAGTGTCTTAAATCACCTAGATACCACTAAGTCAAAAAATCCACTTTAGATTCCAGGAGTGCTGGAGCTGCGTACTTTCATCTACAGTCTTGTTTGGTATGTTCTAGAACATTAAAAAACATTAACTAAGCTAAATATAAATTTGAATCCTTTAGTCATGTAACACAAAGAGGTGCATTAATGCTGAAGAATACATAGATAACATGGTAAGAATTTGCAGATAGAAAAAGCTCCATTAATGCATTTCTATTTTTGAATGATGTACCCATGGACCATAGCCCAAATACAAATGAGGGCTGCCTGAAACAGGCAAAATTCAGAATTTGCTGTCATTCCTGAGCTATATTATCCTTCTCTGAATAATACCTTGAGCTATTCTTTGAGCAGTTAAAAATGTATAGCTATCATTAGAGCCAGACTTGACAGTTTTCCTCTTCATGAAATAGCTCTAACTACACAAATAGTTGCTTCTCTAATTCTAAAACTTCAATAACAACGGAAAAGATTGCATTGAACAAAGTTACGAAAATTGTGACAACATATCCACATATGTATTTGATTATGAAGACTGTTTCCTTCTGTTCTTACTTGCATTGCAACCATTTTTTTTCCTACAAAACTAATGTTGAAACTACATTTCTCTCATAAACACACCTCTAGTCATAGGAGCTTGTACTGGTTTTGACTGGGATAGAGTTAACATTCTTCGTAGTAGTTTGTATGGTGCTATGTTTTGGATTAGTGATGAAAATGGTGTTGATAACACATCGGTGTTTTAGTTATTGCTGAACAATGCTTATACAGTACTAAGGCCTTTTTTGCATCTCACACCGCCCCACCAGCAGGAAGGCTGGGGGTGCACAAGAAGCTGGGGGGGGACGCAGCTGAGACAGCTGACCCCAACTAACCAAAGGGATATTCCATACCATATGACGTCATGCTCAGTAATAAAAGCTGGGAGAAAGAAGAAGGAAGGGCAGGGGGGAATGTTCAGAGTTATGGCACTTGTCTTCCCAAGTAACCGTTAGAATGACTGAAGGCCTGCTCTCCTGGAAATGGCTAAGCATCTGCCTGCTGATGGGAAGTAGCAAAATAATTCCTTATTTTGCTTTGCTTGCACATGCAGCTTTTGCTTTACCTATTAAACTGTCTTGATCTCAAGCCATGAGCTTTCTCACTTTTACCCTTCCAATTCTCTCCCCTATCCCACTTTGGGGGAGTGAGCAGGTGGCTGTATGGGGCTGAGCTGCCTACTGGAGTTAAACCATGACAGAGCTACAGCACACAGCTGAACATAACTCCTGTCTCTGACCATTGCTATTGTTGTTTATTTATAACAAATCTTTTCTCATATAACTGAGTTTCTGCTTGGATTAGGTCTCTTAATGCAATTTATTAAAAATGGATTTCTGCATCAATTTGGGTATTACATGTATACTTCAATATAAAGAGCATGATTTTGAAACCAGTATTCATTGTCCTCTTCATAAATAGGCTCACAAAGACGGACCTTGCCTCTTGTGCAGTATAATATTAAAGCAGAAGGAGAAAAAAACAGAGAGTGGCACAATGGATGTGAATAGAATAATTTTGAAACATTACAGAGGTTTTTTTATGCATGTTTACCAGATTTCTGTATAAATAAGTAATACAATTGGAGTGCTGAGTAATTTCAAGAGATTAGTGATAAATGGGCACAAGTTGATTATTCAAGATAAAGCTGAGGGTCATTATCCTCAGCTGGTCATTAATCCCCATGAAATGACTGGTATTGAGATAGTAATTACTATTATAATGAAAAGGGGG
>VYXH01004866.1:25139-106606 GCA_013397275.1 Burhinus bistriatus
TATTCACAAAATAGAAATGGGGGGGGGGGGGAGGCATGACATTTCTTTTATAAAGCTGTCTCAGTTTCTAAAGAATTCATGTTTCTCTCATCACCCAGTCAAGTTGCTTGAGTCATTTTTAACCCTTTATACAGTTTATTTGTCCTACTACAATTTTCATGTCATCGCTTCACTTAAGGTTTGTTTTCCCATCATATATTCCTAGAATTTCGGGCAGCACAGCAAGGGGCAACAGAGATGGGAAAGAAAGGCAATGCACACAAATCCCCCCAAACCAGAAAATAAATAAAAAATGTTTTCGGAACGTTTTCTCTATACAGGGTGCTTCACAATGAGGTACGAGATTGCATTATTACACTATATGCTATCTAGCTGTTTATTCTGCATTTAATAGTGCTTTTAGCAATAGCAGACATCTCCCATGTTGTTGCATAGCAGCTGTGGAATTCTTTGTTCCAAAACAGAATTCGCCTTGTAGCCTCACAACATATGGAACCGATACTGTCAAGTCAACTTGGTCAGAAATCATGAAGAAGTATCTTTAAAAATTTGCAGCTTCACAAATTAAGTTTGTGGTGTTCTGATGTGCCTTCTGAGGACTCCTGAGCCTTTGGAGTTCTTTTTTTTTCACATTTCTATTAGAAGAGCTAGAAACTTATCATGGATAGAAGGGAAGGCAACTTGTTTCCTGCTAGGAACACTATCATTCTGTTTCCACTGTGAAAGACCCACACATTCTGCATCATTACAACTTCCCATCTTAGAAACTGAAAAACTTAATCTAAACTAAAAACTTTTAATATAAGCTAAGAAAGTTAAAAAATAGGTGTATTGCCCTACATGTTGCTAAAGCAAACAAGATACAGATATTCATTACTCCCCATACCTTTTTCTAAAGCTTTTCTGTGAACACTTTTCTAAGAAGGGGATCCCAGGAAAGCTACAGGATGTACTGAGTTTCTGCTGGAAAATTTGCAGTTGCTTCTGAAATGTTTCACTGTGTATAAAGGAGAGGAAGTAGATAGACCAAGGCTCAAAACAGTTTTAGGCAAGAATGGCTGGTTGGACGTTGCTCTGAGAGCTGCAAACCAAATTCTGCATGGTGCAATAAAACCAGATAATTGTGGACACGGATAAGTGACTTGCAGCGCAGCTTGGGAGACTGATTTGTCCTTCTAGGTTGCTTAAGCTGTTTGGAGAGTTTGAGGTGAAACCTAATGATGCATGTCTGCTAGCCAAATGAATCATTCAATACTGGACAGCTATCGAAACTTGACTGTTTGGCTATTTGGAGAGAGTGTGAGGAGCAAAAAAAAAAAAAAAAAAAAAGCTGAATGGCATTGAGCAGAGCATACTTTAGAAACCATGGCAAGTCCTCTGGAAATAGAGACATGTTTTTGACAGCCATGGCTGTAAGTTATTTGGAAGTAGACCCTTGTCTGGAAAAGAAGTAATGTAATAGTGACAGGGGAACCACACATAATTATGCATCCCAGCAGGTAATAGGATTCAAAAGTGTAGTGAAAAATCAAGTTGCTGGTGAAAGACCAACAACTGGGTTGCAGTATGGCTATTTTGTATCTGCCAGCTAAAGCCATGTCACTCTGCATGCCAGAGTGACATACATGCAGTGGAGTGGGTCAAAGTCTACAACAATAGCTGTTACGTGCACATGCTTACAATTCTAAGCAAGAAGAAAAAAAAAAATCAAATCTAGACAACACACTGCTAAACTTCTAAGGAGATTCACACCTATAAAGAGATTTCACTCCATTCCTTTCACCTACTCCAAAATCAATCTTGTCTTTGCTACAAGTCCCATGAACAAAGCACAAATCAGCACTGACTGTGGATAATGTATTATCAGCACTGCTGAAAAAGCTGCATGACTCAGGGACAACAAAACGTGACTTCCAATTTTCCTGTGCTTCTGCGAAAATCAAATACATAGCACATCTACTAATGAGAGGAAGGATGCTGAGCATCCACTGGCCTTCTCCAGACTTTATGTATGTGTGGAAATGTACTGCTTGCTCTTTTCCCCCTGGTTCCTTCTGCAGGATAAACATAGCATAGAGAAGAACACCGTATACTACACTGTCATCCTGTGTAGTTATGAAGAATATTCTCTTAATTGTCATATAAAATAAAATTTCCAAAAATGTAGGAAAATAACTTAAGATTCTACAGAACAACTACTCTCTATGGAATTCCAGCACAGCAGAAAAATAAGTAGTCCTGAATAAATCAGGAAAAACAAAATGTTTATTATTTTATTGCTGTTAGTCTCATCTGCATTTCTGTGGCATTCCTATGTTACATGTTGAAAGTACTAGCATATTTGCCTGCAATCTTTAAGCACCCTTTACATTTCAGTGATTACACTTACAGCAATAGGACATGAGGAAATGGAATGAAGCTGCACTAGGGGAAGTTCAGATTGGACATTATGAAAAAGTTCTTCACTGAGAGGGGTCACTGGAACAGGCTCTCCAGTGGAGTGGTCACGGCACCAAGCCTGTCAGAGTTCAAGGAGCATCTGGACGACACTCTTAGTCATATGGTTTAATTTTAGGTAGTCCTGCAAGGAGCAGAGACTTGGATTTGATGACCCTTATGGGTCCCTTCAGCTTGAGATATCCTATGATTCTATGATTTCCATTAATAGGTATCTTATTTTTATAGTAGTTTGTGTAAAATACTCAAGTCCATATTCAGCACCCACCTGCTTCATTACAGTTAATTGCGGTAAGATCCTTTTTGCCAGTCTGTGAGATAAATGCCTATACAACTACAATACATTTATACATTTATAATAAGACTTGCTAGATCTTGATGTTAAAAATGACAGCCTTTTTCTTTTTCTTGTTTTTTTTTTCCAAGAAGTTGTGTGATATTTTTTTCTACAGCACCAAATCTTGGGAGCTTGTGATTAGGACAAAAATTTAAAATACTTGAAAACACTTATAAACAAATATGTTAGACCTCATAGCTGCAAAAGTGATTTGTAAACATGATTGAAGTATACCCTGAAGGTTTAAAGAGTGAATTATTATTTTATTTTTGGGAATGCTGAATCATGATTTTTCAATACTTACAGCTGGCAGCTGCAAGACACTTGTAAGCTGGAATTCCAATTTAATGAGTAGCCTATAAAAATATTCACACTAACATTTGAAACTTTTCAAGCTAGAGTCAATCCGTACAAAAAAGTTTGAAAAGATAATAAATAACTGAAAAATACCACTGAGGCACCAGGAATTATAAATTCTTAAAACCTCTTAATATCTGTATTAGAGGGGGGTGGGGGTGTATGTTTGTTTATTTGTTTTAGAAAACCTCACTGCAGTCTCACAGGCTTTAAAATGTTGATTATTGCAAAGACAAGGAACAGACTTACTTGATGGAAGAAGTGAACCTTTTTTGCACTAAAGAATACCTGAGACGATAAACAACGGGTTAGCAGGTAAAAAGAATGAGACATGCTAAGCTTATGTTGTGGACTATAATGATATTTTTCATATATTTTCTTTCTTGTATTCCTCAAAGGTTTCCTGCAGGAAAGATATACCATCTCCAGGACAAGGCATTTGCCTAGTTTCAAAGACTGTTCAATTTTTTTTTCATCCCCTGCACTTTTGCACTAGCAACCACTTACTCTGCTTGTTGTGCTGTACTCAAACATTTTACTAAATATGTCAGCTTCATCCTTTCAACCCTGTAATGGTAGAATATTATAATAAAATACACTTCTATTTAAATTAAACTTTTGTTCATCTGTGGTTTTATATGGGAAAAATGTGAGGAAATTGCTGCCAAACTTGTACCGCTATCATCTGAGTGAAGAAAACAGGTATGTCCAAAAAAACCTGCTTAGATTAGCTAATATGTCCCACCTACATTTCTTCCAGTCCATGCACCCATGTATTACAATAAACCATGTATTGCACTAAGTTTAAAGTGAAAATGCAATGAAGTAAACAGGCAGATGATACATTTGGTTTTAGCACATCATAATTAACTTTTACTTTTTAAATTGAACAGACTCACCTGTTAGAAGAGAAATTGTAATAACCACTTTCCTCTAGAACCTCTTCAATTAGAGTCTACAAGATAAAAGAAATTCATTTCAGTAAATTACCTTTATTAAAAGTGATAAATTAATACATATAGGTATATTTATAGCTTACCTGCAACTGTTCATATGTCATCCCTTCTGCTCCGTCAGAAGTGCCAACAATACCTTAAAGTAAAAGGCAAATACTGTTATACTACTGAATTTGGGGTTTATGCTCCCTCACCGGTTTCTTAGCAATTCCACTACAATTTGATAAGGTGCTTGATTATCAGCACCTTATTCCACTGACAAAAATGACCCCTTACAAAGGTGGGAGGCATCTTATGGAATGATGTGAAGATTTGAGGCACACAATGTTATCGCATTATGAAAGAGTTCTAATTGATGGAAAAAATTTTAAACACTTAACATAACAGAACACATTCTTCTTCACTTAGAATTTATAGTGGAAAGGGCACACAGCCAGCAGCAATTTGTGAGAACAAAAGTATTCTTTGCAGTTTAAGAGATTCAAAAATTACAGATACTGAGCATCTGAACAAATTGCATTGTTGTCTCTAGGAACAAAATAAAGGTCATATTTAAAGTGATTGTTAAGGACTCATTTCCTACTCAAATATCACCCTTGACACCTAGTATTATTTTTGGGTTTTGCAATAAGCTGTGGAACTGATACACTAGTTTCAACCTTTTTTCTGGCACCATAGTTTTTGATGTTACTATGTCCTTTAGTCCATGGATTGTGACATAGCTTTTCCTATATTTAGAAGAATGGAAATGGCACAAATATCAAAATACAGGCTGCACATTTCCCTTATGTCCATTGCACAAAGAGGCACATGATGAAACAAGTCTCTGAACTAGGAACTGTGGTTTCCCGCCCTGGATGATGCCAGTGATGGTAGGTTTCATTAAAGATGGAGTTCATGATTTGTCACACTGAGTATCAGTAATCCAAAGTATATTTGACACTATTCATTTTCTAAAGTATATATATATATATATATATACTTTACATTATATAGATGTGGTATAGCACGTAGCATTTCACTCCTCAAGTTTGTATGGCTTGATCTAGCTAGGTAATGAATCATCCCAGTATAATTGTTTCAAATATGACGGAAGAAGAACATAGAGTTTAAATAGAGTTTGTTTAAAAATCATGTGCAAGGACAGGTAAATCCTAAGCAGCACATTTTCCATTACAAATATTTCTATTGATTTTCATGGATGAACCATGCGTTATTTGCATCTTTGATATTTCTTTGTCATTCCAAAGTATACTCTCTTAAATTAGTAGAATGTTCCATCAGTGGTAAACTGCATATCTTATCAGTAATTAAACACAACACAACACAACCAAACAAAAAATACCCCTGATAATGAAAATCAGTATAGTCAAAATAACTTTACTTTTAAAGAAGTATCTTAGAGCAGCAATTCCTTCTGCTTTGATACTATACACTTTATTAGAAATATCTATGACACTAAAGAAGTTTTGTTGCTCTCTTTACCTTTTCTGTCATCTGGAAGCAACATATTTCCACCTGAAGAGAGAAGTGCCACATGCCAGTCTGCTGTGAAGAAGTTTGGCTCAATCAATTCAGGAGAACCTTGCAGCAGCTGGGGAAGAACAAAACAGCTGATGACTCTGGTTTTCAAAATTGGGGCTTCAAGTGAAATTGTTAGTCCATATTCAAGTGGTATAATTCCCATTAGAGGGATCCCAGCACTTCTGAAACCTGAAAGTCAGTTCAGCTACTTGTCTGTGTGAACAAGGATACTGACATTAAACTTAAAAACATCTAGTTTTGAAAATATCCACTGGGAACAACTCTGACATGAAAATATCTTTGTGGGCAGGAAAGAAATTCCAGTTACGCATTTCTGCATCATGTTAATGCTTGTACAGTTACAGAAACAGAAGAATATCTGTTGTTGGAAGACCTCTACCCCACCACCAACCAGTGGAGGAATCTTTTTGTCTCTTAGTCTAATTAGGTTTTCTAATTCAGCATAATTAAAAACCCATGATTTTTTAACTTTATTTGAAGAAGTTGCACAACTTCATACCAACACTTTCTGGAAGACTTCAACCTAATTCTTTTCTCTATTTAGGTTCTTCCTATTACCTTCAAATGATATCCATGTTACCTAATGTATTTATGGTGGTGATTTTTGGTAAAATACGTGCCATTTATTCATGGATGCTTATCAATTCTCCACCCTTCTAACTGCACTTTTTGTTGTTGCTTTCTATTAAATATTTCTATTAACGATTTCCTTCAAGGCAGAAATGCCTAGAATTGCATTCAGCATTTCAGACATCTTCAATTTACTACTATTTACTTTTTAAATAGTGTATTTCTTCCCTTTTCTTCAGGTTTAAATCCAATAGTTTTGAAGCTAACACAATTTTAAAGTTGATAACATTTCTAAATTTATAAATAAATAGGTTCCTTTATTCCTGGGCATTTGAAAATTAGGTTATTTTTATAATAAATATTTCCTTTTTCTTACCATGTTTTTGAGCATCCTTTCCTGAAAACAACAACTCAATACACAGTTAACAAATATTTTCTTAGATTCAACATTGTGGCTGAAATACAGGAATTGTTTAATGTAAATCCCAGTTTGATTTATAAGACAGCAAACTGGCATGAAACCAATGGCTCAGAGAGAGTCATCTTTCACTATCTTTCAAAGGTACTACCCGTGTAAACCAATATAAACACTAAGTAGCCACCTTCCATGGAGCTTAAGCATCTCAGATTAATTATTACAAAAGTACAGGAAGGATTTAGCATTTGCGGTCAGTCCATTCCATAGCAATGACTTAGAAGATTCCACAATTCAGTGCAAGTAGGTGGCAACCAAATTAGATTACACAAGGGAATTATGTGACTGCTAAGAAATCATCAAATTTTAGATACAGTAACATACCTAATAACTGCTTTGTCATAAATTCAAAAACGAAATATCTTAGCTTCACAGTCTCCCACAGTACACAGATGCCGAGGCTGTCATTTTCAGATCCTCTGCTGACTAGAGTTTTCTCAGGAGATTTTGAAGGAACATTTAGAAATTCTGATATTAGCTGTTAGCTCTTTCTCTGTTGGAGAGCGTCCAGCATGTCATTGAAAAATGCAGGCATGGTTCTTTAGTCCTGCTATTCTTGCAAATCTGCAGTGTTTTTAAACTGATGACACTCATCTGTTGCTGACACGCTGTATAACAATAGGACAAGCTATGCTACATTTAAGGCATTCCGGGACAGTGCTTTCTTAAAATTCACAGTTTGAATAGGAATACATTCCGAAACATGAATAATATTGGGAAACAAATAAAAAATTAAGAAGAGCTTACATAAATTAAGAGCTTACATAATCTCTCTCAGCCTTTGCCACAAAAAGTTACGTTTTCCTTTGTCTTCTGTTTCTGAGCTCTGATGAGATGAAGTCTGGCTTTTGCATATTAGCAGCTAGCCGCCCCGTTCCATTTAAAAAAATGTTCTAATGATCAGAAACAAACTTGAAACCAATCTGTAGAAACTGCTTATTTAAGAAGCCGCCATATTTTCCAAATAAAGGATAGTGAGAGAATATTCTAAATATTTCCTTTTAAAAATGGAATCTTACACTTATATTTTTATGATATTAATATTGACAGCTTAATCCAAACAGAAGAAGAGACAAAGTTGACCACAGGTAGTAATTGGTGTACTACACCTTCTTCATTTCTGATTTCAGATTACAAGGATTGCTCTGCTGACTGAAGAGGGACTTCTTGAATCTCTCAATGATTCTCCTTTTCAAGTTGCATTGCAAAGCTGGAGGAAGCTACATGAAACAAAGAAACAGACGTTTATACCTGCTGTAAAAACGACTTCATCAGCAGTGCCATTATTGAAAAAAGTAGCTACACTGCAAAAAGAAACATTGATATTTAATAACATGGTGATAAACAACAGTACAAGACTTGATTTCATGGCATATTATAATAATGCTCCTTAGTTTGCACATTCTGTTAAGCTTGGAATATCTCATAACTCAGTCCCTCTAGCCTTGAAGGTAAAGATCATTATAACAAGTCTAATATAGGTAATACTAGATTTGCCTCCCTGATCAAAGTGCTAGTATTTCGACATTTTTCTACAGATGAAGTTCACTGATCGTTAGACTAGATTTCATGTTGGCTCTAATGAGTCACTCTAGCTGAAATTAATGGAACCTCAAGAAGCTTAGACCTGCCTTCAATGTGTGTAGATCAACTTCAACAGGCTCTTTAAGGTCCTTACGTACATCTTAATACAATTCAGAATGTCTCTTTTGATAGAAGGTTCCTGTGGGAGGTAATTTACATTTAACTTGTCTATAAAGCAAAACTGATTTTGTATACTTTTTCTCCTGTATTTTTTGGTTGAAAAAATACACCTTTCAACTATATTTACAAAAGAAAAGCACAAATCATACTTGATTGTGTTTTAAAGTCTTCAATAGAGAGTTCAAAGGAGGTCTCTTCCTTTGCTCTTTGAGATTTTAAAATTGTTTTTATGCTCCAACAGTAAATGTAAATCTTCAGCTGTTTGTCACTGCAATGATACTAACCCAGTCTGATCACAGAATCATAGACTGGTTTGGGTTGGAAGGGACCTTAACAATCATCTAGTTCCAACGCCTCTGCCATGGGCAGGGACACCTCGCACTAAATCAGGTTGCTCAAAGCCCCATCCAACGTGGCTTTGAACACTTCCAGGTATGGGGCATCCACAGCTTCCCTGGGGAACCTGTTCCAGTGCCTCACCACCCACACAATAAAGAATTTCTTCCTAATACCTAACATAAGACTACCCTCTTCCAGCTTGAAGCCATTACCCCTTGTCCTATCACTACATGCCCTTATAAAAAGTCCCTCTCCAGCTTTCTTGTAGGCCCCCTTCAGATACTGGAAGGCTGCTAATAAGGTCTCCCTGGAGCCTTCTCTTTTTCAGGCTGAACAACCCCAAGTCTCTCAGCCTGTCTTCATAGGAGAAGTGCTCCAGCCCTCCGATCATCTTTGTGGCCCTCCTCTGGACTCGGTCCAACAGGGCCATGTCCTTGTGTTGGGGGCTCCAGGGCTGGACGGAGTACACCAGGTGGGGTCTCACAAGAGCAGAGTAGAGGGGCAGAATCACCTCCTTTGACCTGCTGGCCATGCTTCTTTTGATGCAGCCCAGGATACAGTTGGCTTTCTGAGCTGCAAGCGTCCATTGTTGGCTCATGTTGAGCTTCTCATGCACCAACTCCCCCAAGTCCGTCTCCTCAGGGCTGCTCTCAATCCATGCTCAGATCAGCGTGTATTTGTGCTTGGGATTGCCCCAACCCACATGCAGGACCTTGCACCTGGCCTGGTTGAACTTCATGAAGTTGGCATGGGCCCACCTCTCATGCCTGTCAAGGTCCCTCTGGGAGGCATCCCTCCCCTCCAGCATGTCAACCACACCACACAGCTTGGTGTCATCAGCAAACTTGCTGAGGGTGCACTCAATCCCACTGTCCATGTCGCCAACAAAGATGTTAAACAGCACCGGCCCCAGTACCAACCCCTGAGGAATGCCACTCATCAATGGTCTCCACTTGGACATTGAGTCGTTGACCACAACTATTTCAGTGTGACCATCCAGCCAATTCCTTATCCATAGCATGGTCCATCCATCAAATCCATGTCTCTCCAATTTAGAGACAAGGATGTCATGCAGGACAGTGTCAAATGCTTTGCACAAGTCCAGGTAGATATGTCAGTTGCTCTTCCCTTATCCACCAACACTGTAACCCCATCGTAGAAAGCCACCAAATTTGTCAGGCACGATTTGCCCTCAGTGAAGCCGTGTTGGCTGTCATGTATGACCTCCTTATTTTCCATGTGCCTTAGCATAGTTTCCAGGAGGATCTGCTCCATGATCCTGCCAGACACAGAGGTGAGACTGACCGACCTGTAGTTTCCCTGGGTATTCTTTTTTTCCCTTTTTAAAAATGGGGGTTATGTTTCCCCTTTTCCAGTCAGTGGGAACTTCACCAGACTGCCATGATTTCTCAAATACGATGGAGAGTGGCTTGGCAACTTCACCTGCCAGTTGTCTCAGGACCCACGGATGCATCTCATCAGGTCCCTGATGACAATCCAATGGTATGTACTACTGTTTTGGAAGGATCTCCTATGCTGTTTCTGTATAGTTGCTTATACCTGCAGACAGTGTTTGTAATATTATCCTTTACTGCCATTTAGCATACACTTTATAATCACATCATTGATGTAAATTCACAAACTGCCACTCCACTGAATTCAGGAAGCTTTTTGACTACTCAGGGAAGGTTTGACCACTAATGATTCACATTCAAACACTGTCACAGTATACGTTATACAGATTTTTTTCACATTGGAACAAATTACTGCTCTTAGATGGCTATAAATCTGGAACAGCTATATTGGCCTCACAGGAGTCTTGATTTGCTCTGACAAACCAGGCATCAAGGTTATATCCTAAGCATAAAAGACTTCATCAGACAGCTAGTTGCATGCAGTTTTTTGTTACAGATAGATACCACTGTCTTTTCATGCAGAGAAGGTCTTATGCATATGCTTTAAGTCAGGTGTTGAATGTTCCTTAGTCTATAAGTGAGTAAAAAAAAATACCCCTTAGGAAAGGCCTGCAAGTTACACTATAGACCACATGCCACTGCAATGACCTGTGTGCAGTTAATGTACCACGGGCATACTGCGATATTCCGAAGCAAAAGTGGTAAAGAACAAGTCCACTGCTGGAGAAACTCAGAGTTGCCTCAGGCACTAGTGTTCAATTTTAGCTTTTGTTTTAATGAAATCAGATGTCAGATCAGTTGTTAAAAAAAAAAAAAAAAAAAGGCCGAGGATTTACATAATGCTTTTTTAAAAGCTTCCTCTTACATTGTTTTCCAGAGATCACTCTGACTCTTGTTCCCATGGAAACTGGATTGGGAAGGCTGCTGGCAGCCAAGAACTAACAGGCAAGAACTATCCCTTGTAAATTTCAGTTTAGAATCGTCAGCTGAAATATGTTGCAGAGTTTTAGGAAACAGCTACGTATCACAAAAAAATATTCTACCTTAGATTTGTAAGAACATAAACAAGTACAGGAGAAGCACACAGTACACAGTGAACAAGTACCGGTATGGATCCTGGTTTCTCTGCCTTCCCATGCCGAAACTGATTGACACCAAAAGCATCAAAGTTGTTACTACTGCTTCAGCGGTCAATTCTGAGCAAGCCTTTGAATTGCTGTGAGTTCTCAGTTATTGGGCTTCCACATTATGATTACTTGCATTAATTAGTAGGACACTTGAGAAAACTTTCTTCAACAGAGAGGATAGGTTCACTAATGAGCATCTTGGACATACTCCTAATACAGCATGTAAAGACTGAACTGCCTCATTTCTGTCAGCAGGGAAAGGAAGTAATTTACAGCTATTTTAAATAACAATTGTTTTGTTTGTCTCTGATAATTTTTTTCCTGTATTACCTGTTTTGATAAGCTTGACAGTTAAAAGTAGGGGGAAAAAAAAAAAAAAGAAAAAAAAAAAAGACATGTAAAACATTCCCAAGTTCAGTTATACTATTCTGTTCTAAACAAAAGCAAATTTGGCTCAGCAATCTGAAATCCCCTGAGGTGATAAACATCACTTCCCAAATATAAGCACTCAATTTGGAAAATAAAAAGATGGTTATTTAATAATAGCAAATTTTGCAAGTAACTGAATAGCAGCCATCTTTGTGGAGAATAAAAAGTTTTATGTCACATTTTTAGTTGAGAGTTCAATGCTTATTTGTATCAGCCCCATTTTTGCTTTGGAATCAGCAGGAAATAACTTCAACTCTCTTTCACTATGAAACTTTTGAACTTAATTTTTAAATAAATCTTAAGTTTGAAAAAGATCTGACATTTCAAAATATTTAACATTTTCAGGATTTGAACTATTGCACTAGAACTCGCCCAAAATTATTACTATGTATTGATAATAAAAAAATATTACTTAGAAGTTATTTAGAAATTATTGCTACAGAGGAAAGCATTTTATGTAGTCTCCATGTCAGTATATGATATTAAGACACTTAAAATGTTCATATTCCTGGCATGACAGAATGTTGTAAAAATAATTGATTGTACAATCCATTTTTCTGAGGTAAGCCAACAAATTTTTTTTCATATGACTCAATTATTGCCATCCTCCACATACTAATATTCAAGGTTAGTCTTTATTTAAATGATATATTTTTAAAGCATCCTGCCATCTGCAAAAATGTCAAGTTCTGTTGTTTTTAAAGAACAGTGACTAAATTAGCAGCACTTTGCAGTACCATCATTTTGACAACAGCAAATAACTAAAAAGTATAGAATGTCAGAAGCAACAGTGATGCATACTTGAGTGATGAAGATAATTTTGTGCAGCTGAATAAGAATCCGCTGAACAGGGTCACTGATCTGACGCACCTTCCTTTGTGATACAGCAAGTCCTGCCAATTCTGTAGATGACAATGGTAAAATGAGGAGAACAGCTCATTTTGTTGCCTTAATGTATTAATAGTGTACACTGTTTAAAACCCATAGATGTAAATACTAAGTTTTAATGCACGGCTTGTTTGTCCAGTAGTGTTGGGAACAAAAAAGTGATAATTTAAAATCTTAAAAGATTAGACAATGTAATTGATAATGGGTTTCAAAAGACAATCCCTTTATCTGATTCACTTCTAAGTTACTCAAAGAAGTATTAATGTACCTCACCAATCATAAAAGTTTTCCCACATTTATTCAAAAGGAAATTTAAAGATTTGATAAACAGAATTTTCTTATTTTAACTGATTTTTTTTACATAGACAGACACACATGATATTTATTTTTTATGTATTTTGATGTTATGAAATTTATTTTCCTTTTACCATAAGAATTATAATAAAATGTCTGATGTGGACCATTTGGAGAACAATTTTATTAAAATATATTTTCATGTTGCCTTACAGTGATGTGCGTTGTTTTATCACAGCTACTTTTTGTTTCCAACATCTAGCAAAAACACGTTTTGAGAGAAACCTCAAGAAAATATGCAAGAAGCTATGAATGTCTTGGGTCTTCTTTACTTCGCATCAGAAAATATTCTTTTTTTTGTAAATTTCTCCCAAGAGAGATCACCCTATCTAAAGGACGTATGATAGAGACTGTGGAAAGGACCTGTTACCAGCATTCTCCACAATCAAAACGACACCATCATAAAGCGCATAAATGGCATTTTTCATGTTTAGAATAAAAGAACATCAATGCTAAGCACAGAACAATGCTGTAAAAATTCCTCTCCCCGCAAATGAAAGGACACAGACAATTGCTCTGTATTACAGTCTGTACTTTGCTTTTGCTTGTAAATTTCATAAAAATAGTAGTGTGACCCATGAATATATGGGGAAAATGGGTTTTAAAAACTTTTAAATGCAAAGCTAGTTAGATATTGATAGAAAAATGCACAAGGTTAAGCAAACAACAGAATGAGGTTACGCAAACCAGAAAATATTAACACAGATTCAATTCCCATGTACATATGCATGTAATTATGAGCTATGCACATTACATATACACAATGAAAATTTTATCCCCTCGCCCCTGCCATTTTATATGAGATATAACGTTGGCCTGTTGGAAGAAAAAGAAAAGACTAAACGCATTTAGAAATTAAATGTTTTATCAGTTTTGAAAAGCATTGTATCTCCTAATACATCTCCATATAATTTCTCTAAGAATTAACATTTTAAGTAGACTTGCACACTAGACAGATCAGAAGATAAAATATTTATTGACCAATTAATAAGAAGGGATCACAAAGTTGGAGATCCACAATAAGAAAGTATTGGCACTTTGAGAAAATACCGCTGCTATAAGTTGTTTCTAATATTTTCTTCTAAAACAGATATTCAAAAATACTTTTTTTTCTTTTAAACACATTGCATTTGAACATTTCCTTTAGCTATTACCTAACAACACGCACAACAGATATGCATACACCAATTCACAAACAGTGCACACACAGGCTTATATTTTAGTGCCTAACTATTTAATTGGGTATCAAAATGTGATCTTTGCTATAAAGCATGCATCATACCCAGTGAGAACGACACTACATTTTGTAGTACAAACTCTGAAGTAAAGAACAGAGTCAGTTTGGAATTAAAAGGAAAAACATTACTTTAGAATTAAGAATATTGCAGTACTTCAAACATTTAGGCTTCCTCATATCATTTTTATAAGATTATTGTTGATTTTATTTAGATAAGTGTGAATTCATTATCATGGCAAAGAGCAAGAAAGCTGGATTTTTCTTATCTTACGAAAATACTGAGTAGGTGTAAACCTGTTCCTTTTCCTCTAAAGCTAGACTACCATCCTCTGTCAAGCAAATCCATTGTACATAATGTAAAGTTTTCACAGACCAAAGCACTGCAAAGGAAGTCATGCATAAATAGAAGCTATGCTTTTCTTTCAGCAAAATAGATTTAACACAATTTTAACCTGTTCGTTTACTTCTACGTGTTAAAATAAGAAGAAAAAAAAAAAAAAGTATCAGCTATGTGAAAATATTTAGTTCTTGGGATCAGGAATTGAAAACAAAAGCTGAAAGTGAAAGTTTATTTCCCCCACTGAACTACTGTTCAGGACTCATCACAAACAGCCAGGTCTGGTCTTGGTCATCCAGAATTTGAGACAGATATACTTTGCTGTAGATACATTTTTTTCTTGTAGTACAAGTAGCTTAGTGATTAAGAGACTGTGCTCTTTTTCTGAAGCAAAACTGCCCCAGTTTACCAATTTGTAATATCAAATATCCATCTGATTTGTTTCCTGCCATATTCAATGAGATATTTGAAAAATACTAGCCAAAGGCAGCTTAATAAAAAGCAAATCCAAATTCACTTGACTGCCTAAATGAGTGAGAATTACTTAAAATTTACAAAGCACGGTAAACTCAGTACTGATCTGTGGATATTATATCTAAAAGGTTGACTATATTTTGTTAACTAAAGAGCATTATGAACTTCCCTATTGAACAACAAAAAAAGACATAATAATCTATTTGTGTTCCATGGAATAATTTTAATTCCAGCTATAAGAACCAAGCAATTCAATAGAATTAGGACATGGAAGTAAATATTACATATTCTATAAACTGTGCAGATTTACAAAGTATCATTCAGGTTTTAAATATAACAATTAAAACAAACAGAACAGATTGATTCTTATTTACCTAGTGCTCCTTTATCATGCTTTGCCTGCTGAGAAAGAGTATAGAGCCAAAACTAAATCAGATTCTTGAATTTTTATGTGGTAAATCAGTCGTTGTTTATGATTTTTAATCTTGTGTATTTAAGTCATACACACTGTCCAAGTTGAGTATTAGACCTGGAAGCTAAGCAAAGAGCTTAGGTCCAAGTATTTTTTTTTCTGAATAAAAATACATTTAGAACAATGTAGTTGCCAAGCTACTCTCCATGATATTTGAAAAGTCATGGCAGTCAAATGATGTCCCTGGGGACTGGAAAAAGGGAAACATCGCACTCATTTTTAAAAAGGGTAAAGGAGGACCCTGGGAACTACCAGCCTGTCAGCCTCACCTCTGTGCTGGGGAAGATCATGGAACAGATCATCCTAGAAGCTGTGCTAAGGCACATGGAGGACAGGGAGGTGATTTGAGACAGCCAGCATGGCTTCACGGCAGGCAAGTCCTGCCTGATCAACCTAGTGNGCAGGCAAGTCCTGCCTGATCAACCTGGGCCTTAATGACGGAGTGACTACGTCAGTGGACAAGGGCAGAGCTATGGAGGTTGTCTATCTGGACTTCTGTAAGGCCTTTGACATGGTCCCCCACAATATACTTCTCTCTAAATTGCAGAGACAGGGATTTTATGGACTGTTCGGTGGATGAGGAATTGGTTGGATGGTCACATCCAGAGGGTAGTGGTCAATGGCACAATGTCCAGATGGAGATCAGTGAAAAGGGGCATCCCTCAGGAGTCCATACTGGGACCAGTACTATTCACTATCTTCATCAATGACATAGTGGGATTGAGTGCACCCTCAGCAAGTCTGCAGACAATACTAAGCTGAGTGGTGCTGCTGACACACCTGGGGGTCAGATGCCATCCAGAGGGACCTAGACAAGCTTGAGAAGTGGGCACATGTGAACCTTATGAAGTTCAACAAGGCCAAGTGCAAGGTCCTGCATGTGGGTTGGTGCAACCCCTGGTATCAATACAGGCTGGGGGATGAAGGGATTGAGGCAGCCCTGCCAAGAGGGACTTGGGGGTACTGGTGGATGAAAAGCTGGACATGAGCCGACAATGGACGCTTGCAGCCCAGAAGACCAACCATATCCTGGGGTGTATCAAAAGAAGCGTGGCCAGCAGGTCAAGGGAGGTGATTCTCCCTCTATACTCTGTTCTTGTGAGACCCCACCTGGAGTACTATGCCCCGCTCTGGAGCCCTCAGCACAGGAAAGACATGGACCTGTTGGATCGTTTCCAGAAGAGGGCCATGAAGATGATCAGAGGGATGGAACACCTCTCCTATGAGGACAGGCTGAGAGAGTTGGTGTTGTTCAGCCTGGAGAACAGAAGGCTCCAGGGAGACCTTATAGTAGCCTTTCAGTACTTGAAGGGGGCCTACAGGAAAGATGGGCACAAACTTTTAGGAGGCCCTGTTGTGAAAGGACAAGAGGTAATAGCTTTAAACTAAAACAGGGTAGATTTACACTGCATACAAGGAAGAAGTTTTTTTACAATGAGGGTGGTGAAACATTGGAACAGGTTGCACAGAGAGGTGGTAGATGCGCCATCCCTGGAAACATTAAAGGTCAGGTTGGACGGGGCTCTGAGCAACCTGATCTAGTTGAAGATGTCCCTACTTATTGCAGGGGGGTTGGACTAGATGACCTTTAAAGGTCCCTTCCAACCCAAGCTATCCTATGATTCTATGATATCAGCAAACAGAAAGGACCAAGTAGGACATAATATGGATTTCCCTGTTATTCAGTGTATAGAGCTTTCTCTTTTTTCTATTATGATAGTAACAATATGACTTCCCAGTCTAGGAGGACCAGATGTAGTGTCTACTTGTAGTATCTATGTGTTTCAAAGACAGTTAGAGACCCAGTGTTCAGCTAGGAACTTTCAGAGTTCCCATAAAGTCCATATACTCTAAGACCACTCCACAATTATATTTTTTTTAAATATAGAAGTATACCATTATTTGGGGGATGAGGGCACGGGTGTGTGAATAGGCTGCTGATCAAAACTTTTAAGAGTTTTACCCAAAAGGAAAACATTACTGAGAAAAGATACCAGATTTGCTCCAGTTACCCACAGGACTGAAAATATTAACAAACGATAGTGTTTGTCTGCAGAGCAGTGTAGCTCTGACGTTATGCCTGAATAGTGGGTTTAAACTGTGTGTTGGCATTATAATGACACTCTTCAGTAAAAAACACTGCAAACTGCTGGTAGTGGACAGCAGATTTTTATTTGTACTGCATAATTTGAATTCCTAATACAATTTTTATATCAAAAAGCTGTGAAATAGAAGTTAGTATAGACAAAAAGTACTTTTTTATGAAAATATTTCAACTGCACAAATTAATTTTCTTTCAAATATTATCTAATTCAGACAATACACATTCTGAAATCACAGCTTTTCTTTCTTACATACCGTGAAGCTTCTCAATAAGAAGGAAAAGTATCTCAAATGGAAAACGTGTTTCATCAATGATAATGTATAAATACATGATAATTTACAAGGGCTTTATGAAATATTCCTTTCATAGGAGAAATACTCATTGCATTCAGCAGATGTTTAGCCAGGATAATGAGTATTAAAATGAGGTCTTACTGATTTACTATTGGAATTCATGTTTTTTAAAAATTCCTTACGGATATTTCAGATATTTGTACCTGAAACGTAATTATCTCCTTTTCTAACATTTTAAAATATAATTATTAGATAATACCATGATTTTTCATATTGCAAAGAACTATAACTAGAAGACTATGAGACTGCCACCCTGTCACGAACGAATCCTCTATTTTCTTAGTATAGGCCCTGTGCACTCTCAAGAACAGATCAATAGGCAGCGAAGCTGAAGAAATAAAAGAGGAGACACTCTATATGCAACAGGAGAATAATGTCTAAAAACTTGGAAATCATTAGGGTTAATTTAAATTAAAGTTTTATTTTCTTGCAAACACAAAATTACCTGGTCGCAGTCTTGATCCCGGACCTTCAATATAATCTCTATTATTATTTAAAAAAATAATAAATAAATTTAAAAAGTAGTTTTAATTGTGTTTAGCATCAATGACTGTAGAGGAAATATCAGTATTCCCTGACTCCTTCTCATGTTTCCTCTAAAGGAAATTTGTCCAAATTCACTAGTTTGTAACTGTGCCTTTATAAATCACATAAAGGTTGGCTTACTCTACATGTCCAAAATAGCATGACTTCTACTAAATAAAAGTTAGGCTCCGTTCCTTTCCCTGCTCAGTTTTCAGCCTGGAAAGTACAAAAACAGTAGGCAGGATTATTTAAAATCTATCTGTTTATACAGACAGATATTTAAAACTCAATAATCCACTACATTGCAAATTACTTTGCATTTCTAGATGTTTAAGGACATTTCAGTTAACCCATTTTATGGACGGAAAACATAAAGAATAAAGTAATTATTGTCTAGTGGATAAAAACAGGAGTAGTAATGCATACAGTACTAGTGAAGTGGGGAAAAACAATTAATATTACATCACTAGGACAGCAATACCTCAATGTCAGAAATACAGGTCCAGAAGTTTCAATGCTAGCTTCTGCTCTATACTTTACACAAACACTGTCCCAGTCTGCAGATTTCACTAGCTGAGAGAAGCAACAACAAATGGATACAGACAAATGGGAAAGTTAAAGAACTAATATGATGTCCTGGTGGATGGCAGCCTCAACAGCCCTAGCATGGCAAGAATTTGTATATATTTTTAGGCAGTAGGGAAAACTACAGTTTCAAAGAGTAGTTACGAAGAAAGATAAGGAAACAGTTTTGCTAATGTTTATGTGAGGGGCAGACATGGAGAAAAAAACATGTGCTTGCTCCAACGCTCAAGCATCAGGAGGCTGCCATTACTGACTGCAGCGGGACTCCAGCTGGAAAGCTAGGCAGTGCTAAGTGATAGACTGGATGGTGATATGCCAAGAACAACTCTGAAAGCAAAAATAAAGTATTGCGTTTGAAGTGATAGGAAAAGCACAGCCAGTAAAAGGATACACACAGAAGATGGCAAAGTTGAAGGTAGGGCTGTAGAAATGTTCCTTGCAGCAGTCTTCTGAACGGGCATTTGAGTAACTAGAATGCATGTATCAAATCCAGGAAAGATGTTTGCATGATAGCCTTACAAACCCAAGCAAGAGTTTTAGCAGCGTATACTGATAGGAAAGGTTGTATCTTAGAGGTGCCAGGCACAACAGTGAGACTTAGTCTGAATGCAAGAATTTTGAGAGATGTGCAAGTTAAAGTGGATGCTCAAATGTCAAAGTATTGGTGAGGATGGATGTTATTTTCGAGAATGATCAAAACCTGAGCTAATGGGCAGGACTTTATGTACAGGCAATTATGACATTCCTTTTAGTTATATAGTACACAACTGTATGGCCACAAAGAGATCTTACAGAGATAAGCAAAAATTTAGTAGAGACAGAAGGAAATACATACAGCTAAATTAATGATTTGCAGCATGATTTTGCAGGTAGATGAATAAGCAGACACATTTGTACACGCAAAGACGAGATGCAGAAGAAAAGACAAACAAATCAGTGGTAAAGTCATGTGTAACTTTCAGAGGAAATGAGATGAACAGATAAACTAGTATCCTTCTGCATAGTCCTTTAGAATAATTTCAAAAGATAGGGGGAGAATTAGAAAAGGACAGAGTCAGAAGAGTCAGAAAAGCATGACTTTAAGAAGACAAAGATATCTCCGATGGTAAATAGCAGATCAAGAAATTTAGGAACTATGACTTGGAAGAGGTCATTAAAGAGTTTAGCAAGAGTTGCTACGGTAATATGCCTTAAGTGAAAGCTGGATCAAACAGGGTCAGTGGAGAAAAAGCGGAGGCAGGTGGAGCCAAAAGTGATTTGGGGGTTTATATCAGATGTGAAAGAAAAGCAGAGATGAGGAAAGAAAGAACAGAGTCTATGAATAAGAGTGGTGCCAAGGAGATCAGAAAAAATAACGGTTGGTCAAGAATGTTTGATGCATTTCTGAATAAATAACAGAAGAAAAAACATTTAGAAGGAGAATGGAGATGGCCATGACATACTCTGTTTTGGTTTGTGTCCTTTTTGAAAGAAATGAGGACTCCAGAATTCCAAAAATGGATATCTACATTTATATAGAAGGTCTGGAGGATTTCACAGGGACAAGATACTACTCTACACTATCAAATGCACAAACACATTTTTCTATGGTAAAACAGCTGCTTAAAAATGCAAACCCAGAATTTGGCTAACCAACTAATGTCAGGTTAAGCTGATATAGCAAGGTCCACTTTTAAAACTATGTATCAGTTTAATGCCAGACCTTAAATTATTCACGTAAAGATTCTGTGTGCAAACACCCTCTAACCATATCCTCAAGCAGATTGAGTGTCATCGGCTGAGATAAAATGAAGTTGTAATGATAAGGGAATGTTTCATAAAGGCAATTGCTAAACTGTTCCACTGTGAAACGACTGACTGGCATTGATCATAAAAATGATCAACTATATAATCGATATTAAAATCATAAATCGTACCTACCTATTCTGAGGTTGTCTTTCAGAAACACTAAAACTTCTTTTAATTATACCTGAAACAAATGCATAAATATTATTTCTGCATTAAGAAAAAATATATATATACATGTTAATATTTTTTATTTCCCAGACATGGTGTCAAAATAACTTTTTTTAAGCAGTGTTAAACAAACTCCAAACCCCCATTTGACTGTGGAGTTGCTGTTTGATGTATTGAAGATTTGCTTGCATCATAACTAAATTCTCAGCCCCGCATAGTATTTTAATAAATACTTCCAGAATTTCACAGAAACTAATGACACATGCTGACTAGATGTCCGTAGAAGATGTATCTGGATTTGCATTAAATTACTACAGTTACTGCTACCACTGTAGCCACAACATTGTCTGTAGTGTAGATAAAAAGCTAGAATATTTACCCACTTTCTCAGAGGACCTTTGACGAATTGTCTAAACCTTGTTCTACCAGGGTTTTATTGCTGCTAGTCTATTAGCTAACTATTCAAACTACTACATATGCAATACCTTACTTCTTAAACAATCCTGCTGATTTTAAGACCTTGAAGACAGAAGTATGACCAGTTATTGGTCAAACATCAAATCAGCAATAAAGCTGACCCAAACATTTATGTCATTTATTGCATAGTGCCAAAAAAATGTGTAAGGGAGGGGTAATGTTTGATGATATTTATTATTTATGCACTTGGAAAGCATTGTCTCAAAGCAAGCATTTGTCGCAAGTATTATTCTTGAAACATTCCTGTAAAACCATTTCTTTGATGGTAATTTTGACATGAGTCCACTCTCTCCTACAAATGATATCTCATTTTGAATGAGGAATAAGTGTATGTTTAAATCAAAAGATATTTCAGCTAACTGAAGGTCTGAGTAGTAAGATTAGGAAATTCTTCAACAATTTTCCCATACAATTAATGCGTTTTAATATAATACCCTGCGTCTTTGTCTACATGACATGTTTTTTCAACATTACTAACATCACAAGCATTATCATAGAACAAGAACAGAGGCATCTAATCACTCAAACAGTAGCTAAGAAAAGAGTATTTCATGCCAAATTTACACTAGTTTTCCTATTGTTGGTCTTGTTACAGCAGTTATATTAGCTCTAGAGCAACAAGTGTAAGACTTTCAGAAAGCAAACACATTTCTGAGAGTCTTAAATCTTTTCTTTGTGTTCAAACATACCTTCTGTCATGCTCTGAAATATAGTGCCTCTAGTTTTCCTACTTTTCTGAGATCCTCTGAATTTAAAAAAAAAAAAATCCTGAAGGAGGCTTGCATCTGTCACACAGAATTCACTTTAAAACCAAAAGAAATTATACATCTTTAGGCCAAATCTGTCTCCCTAAAAAGAAGACACACAGAAAGACAGAAAATGAAAGAAAAAGAAACAGTATTTTATTCCTTGCTAATGCTTTGCTTAGCAAAACAGATATTAAAACTCTGTAGTAGTTAGGCTAAAAGAAGGTTTGATAAGAGCAGCTGATATACATAATAGCAAATAAACTAGACCCTTATAGAAGCAAAGAGACTTCAATTAACTTTAACACTGAGACAGGAAAACAGATAGGAAAATACAGTGTCCACTGTCTAGAAAGTAAAGAATGCCTTTGGAAATTAAGAAATCTGACTGTGCCTATTCAAGGAACAGATATTTTACCTGCTCAGAATGCAGACACAATAATACAAATACAAAAGTAGAAGCTCTGACTGAACCTGAATCATGTTGCTTGGGGTAAGGATTTTGAGTTACAACCTCAGACACTGTTATAACAAAGACTATACTGTATTATGGGAATATATGCAAGAAAATCTGTAACAGAAGCCACTTGGCTAGAAAGCTAAGTTTGAATACAGCTGTTTGCCAGAATTTTAAAAACACCTCCCCTTTCCAAGTATTCATATACAAAACTGGATTTGAAATACTATACCCTTTGGCTGTTTCAAATAAATGGTCTCTCTATCCATAAAGGGCTCATATACAAATTTGCTTGATCGGGTTGATGACTCAGCACATTTGACTTGCTAATCTGCCAGTTTATGAGTGTATTTACAAGCGCATGGTATTTCACACCAAAGAGCCTGCCTCACCACTCACTGTACATAGCAGAGATGCAGTATTTTCTGATTCCTATGCTAAAGTTAAGAAAATACCTATTAATGCTTAAAAAAAAAAAAAAAAACAAGCAGAAATCATGATGTAGAACATCACCAAGCAATAGCCAACACCCTTCAGCCCCATTTTTATTGCTTATTATGTTAGAGACCCACTAAGCACCTACAACTGAGAGAGGAGTCTCTTTATGTTAGTCACTATGAAAACATACTGGAATAATTTCTTCAATAACTAAGCATGAGGAGACTCATACATCTAAAAATCATTGTAACAAACACATTTGTGTGTGTATACAGACACTTATTGAACACTAATGACTTTAGTAATAATCCTTAGTCTTTTGTGTAAAAGTTATGCTAATCATACAAAGCCAGACAGGGAGTAAAACCATAGATGGTAGGAAAGTTAACTAACGTAAGTCACAGAGCACATACTGCATCCTGATGTTCAGCCCAGGATGTTACCTGAACCATATTTCCTTTCACCGTGCTTATTCCTTTGACATGGAAGGGAAGAGCAAGGCAACATATATTTTGTTCAAATGCCTTGCAAGAGGGAATTCCTCAATTCAAGATGGTCTCAAGGAAAATGAAATATAAATCCTCTATCTCTTTCCTGTTTTGTGCCCACTCTTGTTGGAATGTAAAAGACACACAAAAGCCAAAGCTTTTGATTCTCATCAGCCTCCCTGTTCTGAATAGGTCTATGAAGATTCCCTGAGGACATTAAAAAATTAAAATTATATGTATATCAAATGAGGCATCAAGAATTTTTCTGACTGCTACTTTGGTCTTTAGTAGCCGATGCAATTAAAGCAACTCCTAAGGCTTTAACTTCATAACATGCATTGACATCAGTGCAAATCATACAAATACATTCTAATATGCAGTTTAGTGTTCTTCTCCTGCAGGCACCTGACCATGTAATTTCAAGAAAAGAGCTTATAACATGATACGAGATCAGAAAAACCTGGGAGGCTAGTAACTTTTGCTTTGACTTTCACTTTCACTTCACTGGTATCTAAAAAAAACCCACTGAAAATCCTTTCAAGTTTGATCAGACTGATAGGAAAACTGAGTCAAGATTTCATATTAGCAGAAAACCTCAATACATCTCCATGAATGAAATTGAAGCAATGAACATGGTTTTTTTGAATGACAGCTTAATGATCTTTTCAGGAGAAAGGTCAAATTACCTTTATTTATACAAAATACTCTTAGTAAGCTGCCCTTTAAATCACTATACACTGGAATGGACAGTCCCAACCATGCTAATTAAGCTGTTTTGCAGAGCAAACAGCATTAAGTTTTTTGCTCACTAGCAGTGTACATGTACAGCAACAGAAGTTGCCATAAATATATTTTAAGCTTAAGTCAAGCATCATACAAGAAAACCAGGTCTTCACAGATCTTGTTCTAGCTGATGTCTTCAACAAAGTCTCATTAGCCTGAGGTCTCATTAGAAATCTGAATCTTAGACAAAGTCAAATTGGGAAAAACTAGCCTACAAAACACTGCAACATCTCCAAAATTCTTCACAGACAGCCCATTGGGCAAATCATAGGTTTCTTGATGTAATTATCATTTTAAACAAATTTCCTAAGCTTTCCTCTCACACTTTAAAGAACCATATATAGCAGATGTGAAATGATCTTACCCGAGACTAAATATCTTATATAAAGAAGAAATATCTTCCCAAATCATCAAATCATCAAATCCAAAGAATACAAGTGATCCGAATTAAAAAAAAAAAAAGCTTTGCGATCACAGAACTTGCAAGATATAAGGTAGCTGCCTGCAATTAAGCCCAAACTTTGAATGAAACTACAAGCTCTAGACTGCAAGTGACATTACTGAATGGGTATTTATTTCCTACCGTGTTTGTTGTTATCCTCAAAAATAGTTAAATTTGGAGCTAAGTGATGACCTAAACTCAGAGCCCAATCATTTGCTACATACAACGTGCAGAGTTCCTATTTTGAGAGTATTTTGAGAGTTCTAGAAATCTCCAGTTATTCAACTGGATACTTTTGACTGCTTTGAGTGTTACCCCCACAAGACTCAAGTCCTGGCATTGTGTAAACAAATTGTTTTTCTAAAAGCTTAAAGGAAGATATAAGAGACCTTTCTGGAGTTACATCACTAGAATATTCTTCTGGCAAATCTGTGGTGTCTTCATTACATGGTAACTCTGAATACTATTGCATTGCAGAAATTTTGGCAAGGAAAGGAGTCCTGAATCTCAACATCTTTGCTTACTACTCACAAGTTAGATAAGTTCTGAGATTCCTCCAAATACAGGAAACTGGCAATATATGAAATTATGAGGTAACAGAATAAACCCTAAGCAAGATACAGCACAACAGGACTCTGCATTGAGACTTTATAGCCTCATGAAAAGCTAGTAGCTGTGCAGTTCTGAAAGGGACTTATTGTATGCTTACCTTTTTACTGTGAGGAAGGTCAGAGGGCAAGTACGTAAAACCCTAGGGACTAGGGTTTTCTAATGGCATATTTTACACAGAACTAGTCTTTCAATGTATTTAGGACATTGTCCTGATTGCAGTGTAAATGAACATGATTCAAGGAAACAAAAAATATTTTCCAAAAAGTGTTCCCAGACATAGAGTAAACTTTCAAGCGCTCACCCAGCTGACATACTAGCTCTACTGGATTATTATGCATTAAGAGATACCACATATTTTCCTGCTATTTGGTTTTACCAGCAGACATGCAGGTACAGTTACACTGTAAATCAAAATCAAGGAAAAAAACCCTTAAATATGACTAAGCTAAGGTAAAGTTCGTAACCTTCTTAATTTTAAAATAAGAAAAAATGCAACTAATAAACTGTTATCATCCCATCACACTTCATTGCTTTTTGATTCAATATGTCCCTGCCCTCTGTCAATCATTGTAATTTCAAATTATAAGGACTTCAGGGATGAAAAACGCATCTCTCACTATGCCTCTATGCTTCCGAAATGTGCAGAGTCTTGCTGCTGTAGGATTAATCATTTAAAGTACCATAAACAACTATTCCAGAGTCTACATTGGCAATCTTAGGAGTTGTTAAAGGAGCTGGTCTTGTAGAACTACATTGTCTAGACTAAGAACAATAATCTTTTTCTTAAAGCATAATTGAAAAGCACAGCGTACATGAAATTATTAAAAATATTGTGACAATGAGTGGACTATAAAAAAAGCTGTCGTGGTTTGGGCCACATTGGCCCAATCAGGTGGAACGACAGATGTGCTCTCTCCTGCTCTGCTTTGAAGGGAGGCAGGAGAGAGAGAGAGAAAAAGAGAGGCTTAAGAGTTTAGAAGGAACTAAACTACTTTAATGACATACTAATAATAAAATAACAGAAAGAAAATAATTAAATATATACAAAATCGTATCACCCTCCCAGGATGACAATCACATCACCAGCAGGCACTAGGGAAGTCCCACACTGGACTCAGTGACGGATGGGAACTGGATTCCGGATCTGGATTCAGGATCGGGATCAAAGGCAGATGGACAGGCAGAGTCCTCCTTGGACACCGGCCACTGAAGAAAAGAGACCTGACCCTTTGATCCCTCAGCTTTTATACTGAGCATGAGACAGATGGGATGGAATACCCTGTTGGTCAGTTTTGGGTCACCCATCCTGTCCGCTTCTCCCTGCAGGTGTGACCCCTCTACGCTTTTCCACTTCCGACTCTCCAATGGAGCAAGTAACAAAGTTGGCTGGCCTTGGTTGTTACAGCAATAAGTATAAGCAAGAGCCTCTCTGCATCCCATTCCTTGGCATCAACTATAAACATGGGTCTTATCACTCTGAGAGTGAACAGTTTTCTGCACAACATGCTGTTAATTTCAGCAGTTAGAAGAGGCCTAGCTAAAAAGTAAAGTTACTGACCAAAATTGGTCCTGTTTTACCTCAAACCAGGACAAAAGCTAACCACTATTACATTGTCCCTCACATGCATACCAGCTTCTGTGCCACTGAACAACTCAGCATATCACACCTTTTCACAAAATACCATTTCAGTTTTAAATTAGAGCAATATTTTTCTACATTTGCAGATTTTCTCTGAAAGTGATGCAATGGCAGCATGATTAGACAAACCCTTTCAAGATCTTGATCAATATACCTGTAATTGAAACTCTCATTTTCATGTTAGCCCTTTCCAGGTTAACTAGATGAAAGTTGGTCAGATTTTCCTCTGTAATGTTGCCAGGCTTGACATAACCATGGTTCATAATTCAAACACCGTTAGCCACTTATTAGCAACGAATGGAGCATAACCCAAGCAATACCCAAGTATCCTGAATTTATAATAACTTTTCTAAAAGCTATCTTTTCTTTTTCCCTGAAAAGAAGAAAAATTTGCCAGCATTAATTACAACTGATCTACAATGCTAACTTCAGCATTAAGTAGAAACTACAGGTGATCTAAGAACATATGACTTCAGAATTATTTTTCTGAACAAGCAATCCTGAAGTATCTATATAACAATTAAACTCTACGCTCAGTGTAAAATGGACAATGGCTTCTAGAAATGCTGATTAAAGCTACTGGGATTAATAGGAACTGACTGATCTTTCCACTTAAAATATTTGATTAAATCAATGGAAACCTGGCACAAAAATATTTAAATATTAGAAAAAGTTGATGTTTTGTTAATGTCCAAATCTTAACAAAGAAAAATTAACAGCAAAGAAATCATTACCACTAATGCTTTGGGTGTGGCAAGTTACAAACTACACAAAGATTTCAAATGTCTGTGTGCAATGCTGAACTAGCTCACAAAGAATTACATTTCTGGGAGTCACACAATGTGTTATTCTTCAGTATAAACACCAAAATAGAACATTGTCTCTGCAGGCTGCTTTTCCTCATGGGGTTCCTCTATGCAGCCCCCTCCCACAGTCACACTAGATTTCCCTGTACCCTGTAACCTTCTCTTGTTACTCTCTTAGCACAGGAAAGTAACAAAGAAAAAGCACCTTTTATTTATTTATTTTTGAGAATAAACTCAGGGCTGGTTAGCCACAGGTCCTCCAGCCTGTAGAATGGCAGGCTAGCCAGTTACAATTCGCAAATCATATGACTGGATTTTAAGTAGAATTATCAAAACATTTATTTGCCCTGCACTAATTGCTAGACATTTCAATTAAAAGCAGTCATATTTCTTCAGTACCTAGGCCAAAAACTGAAGGAAATACAGCTAGCAAATAGGACTACAAACAGATAAAGTAATGTTATTCGACATTTTTTGAAGCCTGGGACCTTGCAATAATAACATTTGTTAATCTTCAGACAACTACATTCCTTTCCCTTTTAAAAGTACAATTTAAATCACTCACAGATTTTCTGTCAGAACTTCATGGGATGAATGTAAATCTCAAATTTTGCTTAGCTCTAATATCAATCTTTTTCTTCTAGTATAAAATGCTCTTTGATTTGCTCTAATCAGAATCTCGTGCCATTTAACAGGTAGATCATGGTAGCTCATAATTTAGCAGGTAGCTCACAGTGGTTACAGATGTAACATCTCTTTTTTTTTTTTTAATTTTCATATTTAGAATATAATCCAAAAAAACATTACTTAAGATAACACCCAGCACAGCTGGTGCTTTCCTATCGGATTACCATAAATAACTACAGGCAGAATTAATGCTATGTTTTGTCACATAATCCCTTCCTAATTCGAATCTAATCATTAAGCATTCCTTCAGTTCCATTCAGTCAATTCATCTAGACAGCTAAAGCTTGCCTCTTTCAAGCTTCTTTTTTACACCCTCTAACAGGGCACTCCATTTATTCATTTGCATTATTGTTACTGAGACAAAAGTTTTTAAACTGTCTTCCTTCTGTTTCTCAGCAATACTAATTATCTTATGCTTCAAATCTAAAAACACCTTCTTTGTCAAGCTGACCAAAAATATTCCAGTTTTCATAGCTATTACTGCAAAATATAGGGACAAGCTACACAAAGACTATGTGATGCAAAATGTATTATACTGGAAATGGCTGCCACAGAGGTAAAGTTACTTTATTTTTCTTTTCCTTAGCATACACAACAGATAGCAAACTTGCAACAAATCAAGAAATACCCTAATATTTTGGAATAAACAACTACTTTGCTGTTAGAAAGTAGCATACACTTCATTCCTCAGGATTCTTACCAATAGCAGACTCTTTCAAATGACTTGAACTGGAGCTGCTCGAGTTGTCCAATACGTCTGGCTCATCATCCAATTCAGAGAACATATCTGTGCACAAAAATGAAGACAAAGAAGCTTTTAACCCACCTCTGACCAGAATAATGGTACTCCTGATGCTTCTTTTGCTAATGACTACCTTTCTCAGAGTTCTCTAAAGTGCTGTGATCCTCTACCAGGATTTCTTCATATGTTCTTTCCTTATCTTTTCCACATGCAGATTGACAGCTTTCAGCTGAGAGGTCAGTATTTTCGGAAAACTCACTTTTGCAACTGGCTGCTCCACTGCTGCTGCTATGAAGACTCAACTTCTCATAATTTTTCTGACAAGAAAGAACAAAAAGGAAGTGTTACATATTGTCCTTATCCAGTACTTATTAGAAAACCTGCAAATTAAAGTGTCACTTGTGTATACACACACATATAAAATACATTTTTTGTTCCTACTTAGCTGTTAGTTCAGGATTACATGGTACCTGGTTCAGTCACTGATTCTAAATTTAGAGCAAAACTTTCAAACTCTTAATCTAAACAAATTATTTCTATCCTTTACATAAAAGGAATCTTTGTTCTTGATGAAGGTCTTTTCATAACAAGCACTGAAAGTGAAAAAAAAATGAAATAAATGCCAGAGCAGAAAGAAATACTGAACAACACAAAGAATAAAAGACGGGACAAAGATAGTAGGTTCCCAGATACAAGCAATGGGAGATTTATTCTCTTCTAGCTTAAATACTAAACAGCAGACCAGTTCTGGACAATGCAAAACCTGCACAACAGTCAAGATGGTAGTAAAAGATGAAGTGGACTTGATATGATGTGATGCCAGAGAGACTCCCCAAGGCTGAACTGACCAAATGCTGACTGGCATTACCAAAGCAGAGCTAAGAAAATCAAAACATGGGATATTAATTATTTGCCTGTAACATTTAAGTGCTGAATCTCGTCTGTAGCAGGGGGTTCTTTAAGGAGTATAAAATTCTGCCTGTGCTGCTGTCAATGTTTATAGCTTTTCTGGAAAGGATAGAGATCTCTGATCCCTGTTATTGCTTCTATTTTAATGTAACATATTTTGAAGGCAGACTGTTTTTACGATCTCTTTATATATTGTTCTAAGTCTTCTCATATTATTTCTGTAGTGCATAAATAAGTTCATGCTTCTTTTTACTCTATCTTGTCAGAGCAAAGTGCGATAAAGGAGAATAACAGATAAATTATATAAATATATCAGATTAAATAAGTGAGTATCTTTAATATTAAAAGTAATTTCAGGAGATAATATATTCCTAAATACTTATGTTCTTACCAAGCGGGTCAAAGACAATTTGGCCTGTATCTAAGACAATATTCTTCCAAAGTTTTTCCCATGGAATATTTTGACCTTTTTGGGACACAGCACAATGAGTGCACTAGAAACCCTTCCTCCTTCAGAAACCTAACCGCACCCCTGAGTACTGACCATACCACTGCCTGTGTAATGGTCTGCTTCAATTACTTCCCCATCTTTTTGTTCTATTCCCAAAACTATAACTTAACTTGTAAGAGATGCCTTGTCAAGCTTTTCTCTTTAAATTCGGGTGGGAAAAGTTCATTTTATACCTCAGTACTGGACTGAGCTTATGTCCAAGATGCCACAATAGCAGTGACTGCAGTGTAACACAGTATGGCAATCACTAACGATGACTCTCAAGCTCACTTAAAGAGAGCAGTCTAGTCACAGCATATGAGCATGCTTATTGTGCCCTAAACAGCCAGCGTGCAATTACTGAAGAGAACCAATTCACCTGTTCTACATCAAAGAAAATAAAGTAAAGAGAGAGAAGGGTCAAACTGCATGGATATTTCAAACTTAAAACTCCTTTCAACA
This sequence comes from Burhinus bistriatus, assembly GCA_013397275.1. Classification (NCBI taxonomy): domain Eukaryota; kingdom Metazoa; phylum Chordata; class Aves; order Charadriiformes; family Burhinidae; genus Burhinus; species Burhinus bistriatus. The sequence goes on from VYXH01004866.1 coordinate 56,314, forward strand.
TTGCCAATACTGAACTTCACACTCAAATGACTAATGGTTAACAGTAACTTGTAAATCAGGTGGGACCTAAGGGTAAAAAAAAAAAAGATCAAAAAGACTGTTGTTACCAATTGGTGTCAGATCTAAGTGCCACATCAAGAAAGAAAACCTGTTTGAAATATGTGAACTGAATTCTGTAGACCTCATGATAAAAATAGTCATCAGACCTGCTATAGAAACTGTTCAGAGATCAGTGAAATGTATCCTAAAGCCTTAAAGCAGTTACATAAACTGTAAAGCTATAACCTGTCCATACATAAAATCTGGTCTATTTACATAATATCTGAACATAGAGAAATATAGTATTTCATTACTAACCTGAGAGTAAGATATAAATTTACTGTGATATATTTTGCCCTACTTAGAGAACAGCTAATAATTTTCAAAATTGAGTTTATATACTGTTGTTTCTCTTTTGAGTAGGATGCCTGACTGATTTAGAAGGACAAAAGTACACTGATGAGGAGGCTGGGATGCGAGTTCAATGCCATTTCTGCTCGGCATTGGAGTGGGACCATAAGGACCTACATAAGGATATAAAGAACATAATTTTGTAAGAGCATGGAGAAAGTATTCTCCAACACCTTGAAACAACCATTTGCATATCCTCAGAGAGACTTCCTTCAGAGAGGCAGAAAGACACTTATCCTTTGAAGAAATCTATGAAACACTGGGATATTCAAAACATCAGAAACATTGAAACATAAGTTAGGTTGATATATATTCATTTGAACTGTGTTCATACCTACACTTGATTCTAGAGTCCAGTATTTTACAAATCTTTCTGGAGGCTTCATCAGTTGATCCAGATTTTTTTCATAATAAACTAGTGCCTCAGTTTCCCCATGGGTCAGATTGTTTGCCACCTTTATTGAAACAAAACTCTGCTTTCTAGTATAAATAAACACAGTCTAAAAGGAAATCTAAGGGGAAAAGAGTCCCTGTGCAAAAAATGTTCAAATTAAGAACCGGTTAATTTCTTTTTTTTCCAGGATTTATTTGTCTTTATGACTGAGCAAACACATCTCTGGAAACATTTGAAATTTGTGCCTCAGCTGTGAAGAAAAACCTCCGTCTGCAAGCTGAGACTCTTCATCCATATCCTGTATACTTGCACTGTCTTTCTTCACTGGTCACCATTACCACTGTAAAATCAGATATACTTTATTTTTGGAGAAGCGAAACCTAAACTGGTCTTTTCAACTTCCAACAGGAATCTAATCTTTTATAAATTGAAATTAACACTGTCAAAAAAAAAAAAAAAAAAAAAAGTAGGTTTAACTAAAATAAAGATATTGATCTATTGTTTAGCTGTGTTTTGCCATATTGCTGTCCAGAAGAATTAACTTTTCTGTCTTCAAGAAATATAGAGCTCTCTAGTGGCAGTTGCAAACAGTGTTTAATCAATCTTCCTTATTAGGGACAAATAATTACAGCATTATACTAGTCAACTGAATTTCTATTTTGAGAAAAAAAAAATAGAACTACTTCCACTATTAAACTATTTGTAAAAAACTAGAAGATAGCAATAAAATGAGTAACAGCTAATATTAAATTGTCAGGAAAAAACCATACTAAACCAATGTGTTTCTTTCTGTAACAGGGTGACAGCTCTTGTGCATTGGGAATCAGAAGCAGATTTTATTGATAATGATTTGAGTAAGTCTTTTGACAATGTTTCTCATGACATCTTACAAGAAAGCTAAGGAAGAATGACCTAGACAAAATCACCATCAGTTGGCTGTACGCTTGACCATAAAAATTGTACTCACCTTGGTAACAGCTTCGAGTGTTTGTTAAACTGAAAAAGGGTAGTGAGCACCATTTTTCAGGCTCCCTTCTGACCACATTCCAAAACCATTCAATGTTGTCACTGAATGACAATGATAATCTGCATAATGGGATAGCTAGACTGCCTATTAAATGTGCATAGACTGTAATACATTCACATCATATACCATATTACAGCACATACGTCATACACACAGTTGCATTGATGCAAGCAACAATAGATTTAGAAGAAAGTTTTGATAAACCGGACAAACCAAAAGAACCGGTGAAGTTTAAATAGGGAGAATGCAAAGTTCTACGAGCAGCGAGAAACAACTGTAGAAATGCAGACTGGGGAAGGACTGATCAGACAGCAGCTCTACAGGAAAAGATATGGGGATCTTGGTGGATCAGAAACAGAGCATGACTCAACAATACCACACTGTTACGAAAAGGTAAACGTCATACTGGGATGTATAAAGAAGAGAATCCTATCTAAGAACTGTGTAATCTTACTATTTGGTACCAATAAGGTTCTCAGTCGGAGTAAGTGAGTCCAGTTTTGAACACTACACTTCAAAAATGTGGAGAGACAGCACAGGAGAGAAATGACAATAATCAGAGGTCTACAAAATAAGACTTACAAAGTAAGGCTGACGGAATTTTATTATTCAGTCCAAAGAAAAAAATTACAGAGGACAGATAAAACATATAAGAGAAAAGAAATAACTCTTACATATTTCCACTGTGGGGAGGACACAAAGTAAGCAGCTTAAGCTGCAACAAGTAAAATTTAGGTTAGACTTTAAGAGCGTCTAACAGTAATTAAGTGTTCAACTACTGCATCTACCTGGGATCCTGCAGAGAGAAATAATTGTTCATACGCTATGTAACAGGTTTGCATGTGCTCAGTAAACACAGTGTTCTGGGGACATTCTAAACTTAGTGCTCTCAGAGCAATTACACGACACTTAAGAGTGGGTTTGAAAATTTCAAGTGTCATATACATCCCATATGCGCACATGCATATATCCATCTAACATCTCCTGGAAACAAGACATACATAACAGATCTACTCTTGTCAGGCGTACAAAGGGAGACCAACATTTTCTGAAAGCATCAGGCTAACTGCAGATACAGTGTATAGCACAGTGTATATGTGCTATGGGTATGCCCAGGACTTCCAATTATCTTCTGACAGTGCTTCAGGCACCCTCATGAGTTTTCAGACATTATCTTCAGGTTTAAAAAAAAAAAAAAAAAAAAAAAAAAAAAAAAAAAAAAAAAAAAAAAAAAAAAAAAAAAAAAAGACTCATTCAGACATTTGATTGCTGACTGTAAAGACAGTTTTTGCATTTATGCTGGTTCCAAACTGTTCCCTAATTTGGCATAGTTTGCCTTGGGAGAGACTTTCTATCACTTGACATTTTTATGACTGACTGGTCAAATACCTGTCAGGAGTGACAGGTAGCTCTAAGGCTTGGAGACGGACAAGATAATCTCTGACAACTCTTCCTGCCTTATATTCCAAGATTCTATTAAAGTACTTTGATGCACTAACAAATTGAAGCTGAATTAAAGATATTATGGGTTTGTGCTTAACAGTTTGATAATGTATTTTCATCATTACTTGGCTGTGATGAGTATTTTCTACATTAAGTAACTCTTTAAAAATTATACCTGCAAAGCAGTTTTTGCATAATAATTTCATTCTCCAAACATAAATAGTGTCAATCTAAAAAGGTTACTTTCTTCTTATCACACCAACTGTAATTTCTAACATTTAAACTTTAATTCCAGTACCTGCCACATAAATGCCAAAACAGAACAAAATCAATGGAGTGAAAGGGGGAAGAAGAAAACAATTTGTGGAATGCTAAGCTTTCATGACATTCCCAAGTTCCCACTCATTTCCAAAGCATCGGGAATTGTATGCAGCAGTGCACAGACACGCACTATCACTCAAATTTTTTAATAAAATTTTTAATAACTCTTTTAATAATAATTTTTTTAAAAAATAGGAATTTAATATTCTAACCTAACGTAAAGATTGGACTATTTTGCTGCAACATTAATAACCTCCTGCATTCTAAGTGTTTCAAAACCAAACATATTCTTTGCTTCAACCAATACAAAAACTTCTCCTGCATTCATACACAATTGTTTTAAGAAAAAAGAATCTTTTATGCATTGATTGGCTGAACTAAGCAAAACATATATCTAAACACAAAGAAAAAGGAAATTAAAATGTACATTAATCCAATCTACGTCTTTTTCAGAGTTAAAAAAAAATAAATACATTAATCCAAATTGAATTGCTAATTAAGCGCTACTTTGTAATGCAAGCGGTAATGCTTAGAAACTAACATGATTATTAGCACAACAATTGCCAACAGTGCAGAACCAAATTTGGGTATGGGGGGAAATGACTTGGTGAAAACACAGTTAAATAATTTTGTATTTCTTTGCCTTTCAGATAGCTGTGATCCTGTCCTCATTTCTTCTAAAAACTTGAGGAAATTGATGTCTGCTTTTAATCATAAGAGTTGCCAGTAGTCTGCAGGGTGGTTACAAAAGCATGGATTCTTAAAACGTGAGTTTTAACCCTTCCCCCTTTCGCCACACATCCCTGTGGATGAAGAAAAAGACTGGGATAAAGAAAATAAATTCCTGCAGATAAAGAGTGGGAGCGGTAGCATGCTCTGTATCTACAGGTATTCCTACAAAATGCTTCACAATTATTTACATTAGGGTCTTTGTGACAGAAAGGACATACAAAGAAATCCCAAAGTTTCTCAAGACTTTAGATACATTATTCATGTTTCTAAACTAATCTAGAAAAGATATAATACAATCTACTCTTAATTATCTACAGGTGGATTGTGAAGGTTTATGCCACAGTTGGAAGACAGGAAACTGCATCAGCCATTTCAGGTCTGGCCAGGCTCTTTAGTTTAGATGGAGTCCTGTCTGAAACCTGCTATACTGCTTCTTTCACTATTTCCAGCCAATAAATAGTTGAACTGCTTCTGCAAAAGAGAGAGCCAGGCAGGCTTCTTAGCATAGGCGGTAACCAACCTGGCTCCAAGCAGAATAATCAAAAGTATGTCTCCTAGCAGTGGCATCCTAGTCCACCAGAAATGCAATACCTTGATACCTGCAGATCTAGGTCTGGAAGGGCCAGTGTTGACCTGCAGCTAAAAATCCTACCTCGATGGAAGACTACTCACCTTGGTTTATATGCCATGCTCTTCAGTATGTGGGGTAGGGGAAGACTTATCCGTTCAAGTGTGAAAATGGAAAAATGCAGAGAGCAACCTTGCTAATAAGCATTCTCGTGCATTTGAACATTAGGACAAGGCACTAAGCTCATGGCCACCAGCTCAGACCAAGCACTGTTAATGAGTGCTGACACCCTACTAGCCCTGACAAACACTGGATGTGGAACCACTCCACAGATCGCACTACACTCAGAAACAAAACTTGTACCGACTTTTCCATTACCTAAGCATCTTAGTCTCTCATTACTCTGTATAATTGGGAACTTCATTTGAATACACAGATTTGCATATATGGATTTAAAAATACAATGTGACATATTCTAGTGACATTATTAATACAAAAATTAAAATAAGATTAAATTCCCAAAGAACAGTGTATTACAAAAACCTGGTTTAAAGAAAGAAAGTGACAGAACATGTGTGCCATATGCACAGATCAGAACTTCAGAAACTGAGAAAAGGAAGTTACTCTCAGAGAATATATTAAAAATGGGCAGACATGATTGACTACCCGACTGATCAGAATAGCAGGAGGTACAAATGGCTCATATTTTGTCATATATTTTTAGCTGACAGACTCCGACTATAAAGCTCACAGCGACAACTCCCCCATTCCAAATATAGGACAGATCTCAATATTCATCATTCTATATTGTTTCAAGTATATTGATATTTTACATTTAAAAATCTGGCAATGAGAAAAAAGTTATTCTCTTTATATGTCAAACAGTATGTGAACACATTGGCATATCAAGGGCTTCTAAGCATTTTTTCCAAGTTAAAAAACAATTCAGGATATATGCAGTAAATGAAACAATAATGGATGATGCCCATGTAATCAAATACATATTTCCAAAGTAATAAAAGTGACTTATTTTCAGCTTTTTGCAAACTGCCAAAATAACATCAAAATTTTTCAAATCTATATACTTCAAAAAAGCAATTAAATTATTATGTGGCTACCCTGTCATCTCTTTAAAGGAAAATATTAGAAAGATATTTTCATTATTAGTTAAATCAGCTACTGTTTTGAGACTCAGATTTGGCTTGGAACACAGAAAACTCAACTTTGCCACTGGTCTGTTTGGTGACTTTACACAAACTACCTTTTTCCTCTCCACCTTTTCGTATCCAGAGCATGAAAATATAATATTGACTACCTTGAAATGAAAGGTACTATGTGAGGGATAATTACTACTACTATTATTACTTGCTTGGGTCCTCTGTGTTATGTCAGCAGCCTTAACCTTTCAGAACTCAACACGTTAACTCTATTAAACACCTTTCATCCCTACATCTGCTTCTGCTCTTATGTAAACACCAATTTCTATGGAAAACAAGGAAAGATAGGAATTTTTGTGGGGAGCCGACAAATATTCTTTTTATTAGGATTATTTTCCAGCACAGATTTTATGCTGTACTTGCCAAGCAAGGTAACTATACTTCTCCAACATCATCTACTGACCTGCCTTTCAGTCGCCTACTTATCAGCTTCCATACTGGTCTTAAACTACTTATAAAACAGATTCCACTCTGACTCCAGAAGATCTCTGTTGCTTAGTTCCATAAACCAGGACAGAGAGTATGCTCTTTACTTCAGAAACATTCACAATATGACATAACTGGGATGAAAAAGAAGGTCATAAGTACATTTTAGTAGAAAGAAAACAAAATATAAGATAGCTGGCTTCAACAAAACATTGAACTACATGGCAGAAACACTGAATTCTCTGACACCATAGAAAAATGACAAATTACCTGGCTGTGGAATCGCTGAGGCCTTGACTAAGATGAATTATATTGTCCACACCTCACAGAGTTTTTATTTCAGGAACAGCTGCTTGAAATTCTTCCTAGTACTTCTAGTCAGAATATTCTCCTTTTTCAAAAGTCAAACTTTTCAGGAATAATTATTCTCTTTATTAGAAAACCTCCAACTTCATAAAATTTTCCTACAGTACCAGGAACAAAGAAACAACATGGCTCTTTCTGTTTCTAAGCCCTGTAGCACTCCTCTGAAATTTGAAAGACTGAAATCCTTGAAAGATTTATTCTATCTTATTTACAGCAAGGACACGCAGTTAGGTTGCCCACTTCTCATTACCAAGCCATACTCCCCTCAGCTTCTGCAGTGTTCTGGATCTTTGTCAGATCTTCCTGTTGTACCTGTTTCTTTTAATATACACAATAAAATATCCACTGGAATGGAACTAGAATTACAGTATTCCCTCCTTGAGAAGACTAGCCATTATCCCCCAAAATACAGAGGCATTTTCCTTCTCATTTTGTAAATAGGTATATTTTTCAAGTGTTTATACAAAAGAGAAGTACTCTAACTTCAATGCAAAGCTATTAGTTCTATTATATCTTCTGGATAGGGCACTCTTCTCTCAAAAGACAGGATAACTGCATTGAAATCCCAAATTAAGCAGCTTTCCATCATTTTTTTGCAAATTTCATCACAGTCATGCAAGAGAATGACTATATGAAGATAAGAAAAAATAATGACATACAACAAGCTTCCAAATGTGTAGGGTAAGAAAACTCAAAAGAAATGGAAAATAATTGATCATACTGTTTTAAGTTCTAAATCCTACTCTGTATCTTTCCCTCATCTCAGTACATCTTACATTTCAAATGACAGTGGTTTGTTAAAGTTTTTCTGGAAGTTTTCGGCATCCTTCTTATTGAAAAAAAAAAGCTGTAATACAAATAATGATCTTGGACTGACAGGTCAAAAAACTACTGAAAAAAATTATTAACAATTTCTACAAGTCTTACGTTTGGCCAGGGAAGTGAAGACAAAGAACACATTTTAAAAAAAATAAATCCATGAGTTTGGGACCAGGTGTTCCTGAAAAACCTTTTTCCTACAGAGGTTCGTCAGTGCAAACTACTGAGCCCTGATAAAAGGAATCTGAGAGAGATACAATAGCTGAACAGCCAAGATTAGCTGTGTAAATTATAACTTTGCTTCACAATTACCATAACAATAATTTTCATGGTAAGCTTTTACTACACAAAAACATTGCCCTTGTATTTTTTAAGTAAATTCTCTGAGATCATATACAACTTTGGCTTATTATGTTAAATACTGATGTCCTTCATGAAGAGTGCTCAAAACACAGCCTGAAGCAAATAGAAGAATTTTAAGAAGCATTTCTGCAGAACTGTATCAGACAGTAAGAAAGCATGAGCACATACCTTATCAGCATCACTGTTCTTTATTTAGCAATCTGTAATTAAAAATTATATATGTGTAGGTTCCATTTTCTAGGTGTCATTGTTTGTGAATCATACACAAGATTATCCATTTGTTCCACCCTAGCCCTTGTACATTCTCCTATTCACAAACCATTCACAAGTGTGCAGTAATAATTAAATGTTATCAAAACTGCAAGTACCTCCATAACAACGCCATTTTCCAACATGGAATGATATCAGTTTTTAAGATACCTTTATTTTTCCTGCATAAGCATGTCCACAAAAAACAAATGAATACCTCGTTAAAAATAAATTAAAGAGCCTGCATGGAAAAATGTTCGAAGAGGATGGGTCTTTTCATTTTGATTTATTTTCTGCGTTGTTGTACCTTATTTTCTCAGATATGGCAAATGATGATAAAAAAAAATAAAGCCTAATACATGTACTTACTTGTGATAAAATAGAAAGCTGATGGTGATAGGTTACTGCATTTCGATTAGCCTCCATAAAGTACCTCTGGGTTCGTCTCCTCTCCCGAGCCAGTTTCTTCTCCAACGTGAGATGAGAGGTGGATAAAACATCCAGGTATTTCATCATCACATCAGACAGCAGTGAGCTGACCTCCACTATGTCTGGACGTGCCTCTGCATCAGGAGTCAAGCATCTACAGAAAGAACATTCTCTAATGAAAGCTAATTACTTCTTTCTAAAAAACTGTTTACTACCACTGCATTCCTCTACTGGTCTTTATCAAGTCATGCTAGCCAGCACTCTGCTCAAGCCTGCGTGGGACAGTTTGACACCGCACAGCCTTGGTGTTGACACACCACAGAGCACAGTCTCTGTCATCAGCTGGAACAATTATCCTTGGCACCAACCCAGACAGAATTGCTATGTTGGGCTGCTGCTGTGCACTCCCAGACACACTAGGGAGTGCCTGGTGCCTCTTCCTGGAGCTGGGGGAGACACTGGCCTCCCTTGTGGGGACGGTGCTCTGGTCCAGGTGCTGCATTGCTGGACAAAGTGGCTGTGAAGTAGATGAGCGTGCTGCCAGGAGGATTTACAGGAGAATGACAAGATCTTCACAGAGATGAGATCCCCAAACACTATAAAGAAGGAGGAGAATCTAGAGATTACCCTGAAAGGAGAAGTGAATGGAGGCTCCCAAGAGGATGTAGACTGGACACCTGTGACTTCTGCCAACAGAAGGAAGGCTTTTCCTCTGACTACAGATATACAGTTACAGAACAGGTATAGTGACCTAGGAACAAGTGAGGAAGAATAACACCTTACAGAGGACACATCAGAGCCAGGTCAGTCTGAATCAAGTGTTCACATCACAAACAAGAAGTAGCGGTTGACAGTCATTTGAGACTGATGGAACAGAGGCATCCATCTACTTGATCTGATTTGATGATGTGAAGCCTGTTGCTTGCAAGGTGCTTGGATTCAGGACATTGTGGAGATACTACCAAGACTCATCTGGCCCATGGGCTATTCCGCCTTGCTGCTCATTCATATGGGCATGAATGACACTACCAGGGCTGATCCTGAACACACCGAAAGCGACCACAGAGCGGCGGAGTCAAGTGTGAAGCACAGGGGGGCCGAGGTGCTGTTCTCCTCAATTCTTCCAGTGAGGGAGAAAGGCTCAAGTGACGGTGGATGCAACCTGCAGTCCAACACCTGGCTGTGCGTAGTCAAGAGCTTATGGATAAGGATCAGAGGAACAGACCAACATGGATGACATTGTGGTAGATGCCTGCTATAAGCCACCCAAAAATGAAGAGGAAGTCAATGAAGCCTTTGTTGGACAGATGGAGGAAGCTTCATGATTATAGGCACTCATACTTATTGGGGACTATTAACCAACCTTCTGTCTGCTGATGGGGTAATACGGCTGAGTGCAGCAATCGGGAGATTTCTGGAATCTGTTGATAACAATTTCTTGGTGCAGCTAATTCAAAAGCTAACTAGCAAAGGCACTCTGCCAGACCTGTTGCTCACAAACAGGGAAGAACCAGATAGGGGTGTGAAGATCAAGGGCAGCCTTGGCTACAGCAACCATCCAGCTGTGGAGTTCAAAATCCTGAGAGAAGTGAGAAAGACAGATGGTATGGTTACAACACAGGACTTCAGGAGAGCAGAATTCAGCCTGTTCAGGGATCTTCCTGGTACAATCTCATGGAAGACTGCCCTGGAAGGTAAAGGGAAAGCCTGGGAGACCTAGCTAATCTTCGGGGACACCTCAAAGCACAAGAACAGCCCGCTCCTGCATGTAGAAAGCAGGGCTGGGCTACACAGGAAGAATATACAGACATTGCCCAAAGGGTGGATTTAGGAAAGCCAAAGCTCAGCTGGAGTTGAAACTAGCAATGGATGTGGAAGACAGAAGAAAGGCCTTCTATAAGTACATTGGCAACAAAAGAAAAGCTAAGGAAAATGTGGACCCACTATGCAACCTAGTGAAAAAGGACATGGAAAAGGCTGGGGCACTCAATCCCTTTTTTCGTTCCACTTCCATTGGGAAACTTTGGCCTTAAATGTTTCAGACCTCTGAGCTTACCTGTAGAATCCATGAGCGTGAAGTATTACCACACAGTTGAAAATACAGTGAGAAAGCATTTAAGCCAATTGGACATATACAAGCCCATGGGACCAGATGAGATGAGCCTGAGAGTGCTGATGCAACTGGTCAATGTCACCATCCATCACAGAATCATAGAATCATTTAGGTTGGAAAAGACCTTTAAGATCATCTAGTCCAACCACTGACCCTACTCGACCAGGTCCGCCACTAAACCATGTCTCTAAGCACCACATCTACACGACTTTTAAACACATCTAGGGATGGTGACTCAACCACCTCCCTGGGCAGCCTGTTCCAATGTTTGATAACTCTTTCGGTGAAAATTTTTTTCCTAATGTCTAGCCTAAACCTCCCCTGGCGCAACTTGAACCCGTCTCCTCTTGTCCTGTCGCTAGTTNCCCGCTTAATTTGGTGTCATCTGCAAACTTACTGAGGGTGCACTCAATCCCCTCATCTAGATCATCAATAAAGATACTAAACAAGGCTGGCCCCAAAACTGAGCCCTGAGGAACACTGCTTTCACGTCTGAAAGGATCAGAGGGAGGTTCTTGTATACAGGAAAATGTTGAATATCACACACATATCCAAGAAGAGCAAAAGGGAAGATCCAGAAAGGTACTAGCCAGTCAGCTTCACCTCAGTCCCCGGGAAAACAATAGAGCAAATTCCCCTGGAAGTAATTTCCAAGCACACAAAGGACAAGGCAGCAACAGGGAACAGTCAGGATGGATTTACCAAACAGCATCATACCTGACTAGCCTGGTTGCTCTCTATGATGAGATTAGTGGCTCTGTGGACAAGTGAAGAGCAGTATATGCTGTGGGTACCTTTATTTTAGCAAGACCTTTGACACAATATCCCACAGTATCCACAGGCCTATAAGGTAGGTAGATAATCGGCAGAACTTCCTGGCTTAAACAGATGTCATCATCAGTACAAAGTCCAGCTAGTGGCTGGAAGTAGCATCCTCCAGGGATTGATATTGGGCTAGTACTTTTTAATGTCTTTATTAATGACCTAGATGATGGGATGGAGTGCATTCTCAATAGGTTTGTGAACACGAAATTGCAGGGATCTGTTGATACATGGGGCAGGGCTGCTATCAGAGGGACCTGGGCCACCTACACAAAGATCTGATTGCTATCTTCACAATGGGAGGGTATAGAAAAGACGAAGCCAGATCCTTCTTAGAGGTGTATAGTGATAGTGCAAGAGGCAACAGACACAAGTTAAAACACAGGAAAGTCTGATGAGATATAAGGATAATTATTATTATTATTACTACTACTACTACTACTTTTAATCACAAAGGCAGACAGGCACTAAAGAGGGCCCAGAGAACTTGTGATATCTCCATCCTTCAAGATACTCAGAACTAAGTCAGACAAGACCCTGAGCAGTGAGCAACCAGATCTAATTGTATCTGCTTTGAGCAGATGGACTAGATGACCTCCAGGGGTCCCTTCCAACCTAAATTACTTTACAGTTCTATGGTTCTCGCTTCAGGTACCCTAGGCAGCTGTAATAATATACTATTAGGTCTATTTTTAAATCCTCAGAATATTTTGTATGTAGTGTAGGACGTGAAAGCTGATAGGGACAGTTCTGCATGTACTATAAACTGTCTTAAAGCTGTTAACTCCAGTGAACCTGATTTACTATGATTTCTTTGCAGAGTACTATTGGCCAGCTAGCATACAGATACACTTAACCCAACACCCTTCTTTAAAGAAAGTGTCACAAAATGATTTTATTATTTCTAAAACTGTACTTTCTAAATAAACATAACTGCCTTGTAAAGTAGCAGTTCTGAAAATGTTTTACAGTACTCGAACTTCTTGATTTGAATCTTTTTTGTTTAAATTTGCTCAAATCTGTTGATTCATCTCATTAATTTTCATAAGTCCTAAACCCATTTCCCATGCATCTGGAAAGAAATGATTTATTTATGACTAAACACTAAGTAGACTGATGTTCAACTCTGAAAGACTTTGATGATTATGATTCCAGAACTTTCTTTAGTAGCTTAATACAATAAAACTGTATCTTAATAATAACAATACTGAATAATAATAATCATAACACTAAAGCAAATTTACATTTGCAATATGAAGCTTTCAATGTTTTTCCTAATCATTATCAACAAATTATTTTTTCTATTTATGACATTCATCTTTGAATATGTGTTGTGCTTCAGTCATTCGTAAAGAACTTTTTCGTTTCTGTTAATGCTTCCTCATCTATATTCTAAGTAAAATCTCATTATTAATGTTTTTCTCTAATGTGCTTTATTTTTCTATATATCTCACAAATCATAAGCCAAAACCTAAACATAGTATTTCATTTAAGGATTAACCCATAGTTGGAGAATCAACATTTTTTAAAAAAACATTTTTTGCTTCCCGCTGCTATTAAAATAAGTGGAAAAATTCTTATGTGATAGGAAAACTTAATTTTAATATTTTCATGCAAATACCAACTTAATTATTTACTTAAACCATTTAGCCTCCATAGCAGCCAGTCTCATGATGATATAGGACTTTCAGTGAACCTGTTTAATACAGCCACATCTACAATCATAAATAACTCAATAGCTGGCCTTGAAAAACCCTCAAAAACTTCCTATTACAGAGTTTCTCATCATTATCAGGAATGAAAAGAAGGAAAGGACAGAGAGTCAGATACTCACATAACTTTAAGTCAGTGATAAAGATGTGTTTAACATTTGTAAGAGAATGCAATACATATCAATACTGATATGATGTGACTGGAAGATATTTTCTGGATGCACTTGAGATTACTAAGTTATTCTTAAATAGCAAGCGATGAATTAATAAAGCCAGTTATTCTAACTACAAATATCTGTAAGTATTTAAAACATTAAAATTTATTTCAGGACCTTTTAAACATAAATGTTAGTTCTATTAGCTCCTATACTCTCCATTGCTGTCCTTCATCCTCAAGGTCTTTAAATAACAGAAACCTTTTTGTAAAATAAAACATAGTATAAAAATGTTAGTCTTTGTACAGTAAAGTGCTTTTTAGAGACGGAATTCAGCATCAGAATGAGAAAGAAAAGCACTTTTGTGTTAAGTGGAGTTTTTCTAAAATGGAAAAATCAAGGGAGCTAAATCTCATAGAAGTGCACGAATCCACCCTCTATACTTTGCCTTACACATTGCATTATCACCAGGAAGATGTAACCATAGCTAAGAGAAAAATGTGATGAGTGAGTAGAACAAATACAAGCAGATCTTTTCCTCCATTACTGCGCTCTCTGCTTTGTTACCTCTGCTATCGTGCTAACAGGATTAGAAGGTAGTGGGAAACATATTTCTATCAGTCAAATAAACACACAAAACAATGAATGTGATCATATAGTGATCTATAAATAACATATTGCAACTGTGTGACTTCGTTGACCATAAACTGCACTTGGCAATGACTCAAAATGCTGTATTTTCATGGGGGGAAAAATGGATGTGTAGGGAGCTAACTACAGCACTGGTATTGTTAAACGTCAGTACTGAGTATAAAGTCTGCACTGGCTGGATAAATGTGCTGACTATACTGGCATGAGTTTTCCCGTTGCGTGTATGCAACTATATTACATATATTATTACCAGGGGAAGGAGATACCTCCATCTTTCTTTAAATCAGAAGTTATTTCATATTCAGAGACAAATACTGGCAGCTGCTAATTCAGCAAACTGTCACATTACCACTGCTGGAAGCATACAAAAGAAAACATCTTTTCAGCAGGATGTCGAAATAAAACTAGATGAGTAATTACCTCTTAATGGTAAATGACACTTTTTCAGAGTACAGTCCTTCTGGCACAGGTTCATACACAGCCCCTACTATCTGCAAAATAAATAACCTACAGTTAATCAAAGAAAAATATTCCATTACTTATTTGAAGATCCCATATGATAAGTATTGTTCCTTGAAACAACCTGATGGGTATTACATCATCAGCTCTAACTTGCCAAACAACTTAGAACACATCTTCTTGCAGCATGTCACTTCTAATTGAGTATCCATATTAATGTACATAATCATTGTAGATCAAAGGGCTACAATATCTGAACAAGGGAAACATTAAAAAAAAGAAAACAAGCAATGATTTATTTTTATTTATGATCAAATCCTGAGGTGTAATACAGAAGGCTATAGAAAATCCAATATTATAGTACATCAAGAAATTTTATATATCTAAAGCTCCCATCACCAAATGCAATGATAAAAATACAGTAGTCTGAGAGTTAATGGTATACTAACATTTACAAGCAATGTTTGTAGTTAGAATAGCAAGATAGCAATTCACACAACAATAAACACTTGTGCTCATTCACACATCAGACCAGAGAGCAGTTTATGCTTCTATAACCTTAAACGTAAATTATCATGGATCTAGTGAACACATGCAGAAATAATTGGTAGGTTGATCTGGCAAATCCGAATACCTTAGTTGCCAAGGAGAGCATATTGGTGCTGTAAAATGGTGGGTTCAGAGTTGCCATCTGATAAAGGATGCATCCTGCAGCCCAGACATCGGCCTTCTCTCCATACGGCTCACTCTTTACAACTTCAGGGCTAAGTAAAAAGCAATGCAACCCACAAATATTTAATTTATTCACCTAGAAGCAGCTTTAAACAAAAAAAACCCCACACCCGATATTTATTTAGTCACTACAACATATTTTCAGAGCACAGACAATTATGTTCAAAAGGTTGCATTTATTTCCTTTACCAGCCAAATTCTTTAAGTGGAAGTACAATTAATAGCTTTTCCACTTGTACTGCAGTTCTTCTCACAACACTAGTTGTTCATATTTTGTTCACTTGTCCTGTCCACTCATTTCATGCTATAAAGTGTTTGGACTTAATGGATGCAAATGAACTACAGCATTCAGAACTCGTTTACAATGATAGCATTTCAATAAAATGGACTAGAGAACAGATAAATGCATCCCATCCTCTTAATTCAGATATCAGAAAGATTTTAACAAGATTCTTGTATTTAGAATGCTAATGGCTGTGACTTTGCTATTAATGTGAGCAAATAAACTTTACTCATCATATAATTTTCATCCTCTTAAAACTACTGTAATGCATTCCCTGTGAGGATGCGACATGGACACTCAACAGCCAGCTGAATGACAATTAAAAAAAAAAAAACAAAAACAACATTGTAAAGATCCATTTAAAGCAAATGGAATGCGGTAATAATTTCAGTTTTGACTCAGTACAAAGCAGACTCCGCTTCCTTGTCTTCATTTCCTCAACACTTTTCATAAACCTGGATTATAATAGTTTACATTAGTAGGAATATTCTGATGCTGGAGTTCAAGTCTTAGCAGTAAGTAAAGGTCATTAGCACATAATGTGGTTTTTTTCACTTTGCATCTTCTCTCTGTAATTATTCAGAGATATAAAAAATACTTGACTCCTTTCATCTGTAAAATCAACTTGAAAACCTACAGATTTTTAAAATAAGTGGGATGAGGTCACTTAGATGAACTATTATGCTGAAGAGAAATTAAGTGATCTTAACAACAGAAAGTCAGAACAGAGGTCACAGTGTGGGGAAGTGAGAGAGACTGACAGGTGACACATTTCTGATAAAACTGATGAAGCAAGATACAGATTCCTGGGTGAAACTTTATTAGCAATTTTGTTTGAATTTTGCTGCTGCTGTTACATACCCAAAGAGGGGAATACAGGATGTTGAACATGGTGCTACAACATAATACCATTTCTGTAATCAGACTGCCTTTACTCCTCACTGTGACACTAATTCACTAGAGGACTTTGTGGAAATCTCATTTTTATGTATTAAATGTGTCTATTAGAGAAAACATCAGTATTGCAACTTATCATATAGATGGTGAGCTCAATAAGGCAAAGCCCCTATCTTAGTAAAGTTCTAAGCATGCTCCTATTCAGAAAAATGAATTTAATTTTACAATCTTTCATTCTAGTGATAATTTTCATGCATAAAGAGACATAAAGTTATAAAGTATTATTTTTAAATGACTACATAATATTAAAATCCCAAACTGAGAATATTCAAGCAAACACAAAAAGTTGCATAGCAGTCACAGAAAGAATAAGCTGAATACAATTGAGAGAGAAACAGAAGCAACTATGACCTGGCCTGCAGTATCTTATATTCGTGAACAGCAGGGAAGAACCTGGCTTGATGCCCAGAGCAAACAGCAGTCCATTGGGCTGGTGACTAGGAAAAACGTATTTGTTACTACTATGATTTGGAAATCTCAGAAAGAATACAGCGCTGACAGGGTTGTAGTTCTATCATGGTTTCACACAAACGCATAATAGCTGGAAGTTAATGAAGTCATTTGGTCTGCTTATTCATGCTGAAAGACTTCTTGTTCTAAATGTATATCTAATTCTCCTTTATTTTTTTTTTTTTACATCAAAAGGAGGACTTGCAGCAGAGTACTGCTTGATATTTTCTTCCAGAACAAATGTCTTAGTCAGAAGCCTCTGATATTTAGCGCATTAGGATGACCAATACCTGAAATAAATACTGTCTCATGCTTAAGAAGTACTTTAAATTACTGAAGTAATATTTATCTAAGGTGACCATGAAAGTTTCACAGAGAATATAAAATCCCATACTTATATGATGTTATGCTTTCATGGTTAATTAATTCTGTAATTTAGATTTTTAAATAGAATTTTCAAATATTATTTATTTACTTTTAAGAGATGTAGTGAAATCCCTCACCATGTTCTACAGGCTTGCCTCACCATCTGCTAGCTGGAAATGTGGGTGGGGTACAGTACTTCTTGATTAGCAAAACATTTTTGCAATCAAGTTGCACCTTTTGGATCCACACTGTTGAGGGATGCCAAGCAGAGAAAGTACCCAATTCTGTTCCTGTACACTGCCACCCACAAACAGGAGGGTGGTGGGAGTACATACGGTTTGTCTAATTCAGTTGACAACTGTGTATAAACTGTCACTGTCTGGTCAAGACCAGAAAGAATGAGTAGAACCAGACTCTGAATTTTATTCCATAAAAACCCTACAAAATCAGTCCTAGCCACAAACACTGGAAATTAATTTAAAGGTGTAGCATTTTTTTTATTTGTAAATTTTTAAAGAAAGAAAAATTCTTTCTTTAACTCTTAGATTAAGAGATCTTGATTGGCTGAAACAGGACAGTGGCACTAATTAAAATTTTAGCAGATGTCCACATCATAAAATGCATTCAGTGTCAAAATAAAATACATCAAGGGAGAAACTCTAAGAGCTGATAAAGAATTTCATTTCCATTGCTCGAAGGGCTGATCGTACTGCTGCTTCGCAGCAGTACTGATGCTATAGTCTATGACATCCACAGTCTTGGATATTAAAAGAGGCAGCAGATACTTATATAACTAGTCATTTAGTTCTTGCAGCTAACATATTCAAGATAATCAGTACAGTTTTCCTCTAGGTTTACAAATCACTGCTCATTTCCAAATTACGTATTCAAGCTGAAAAAGCTTACTTCAGCAGCATTATGTTAGCTATAGGAGAGTCCTTCACCAAACGTCCATAACAAAAACAAGACTAAATTCTTCTAAATGAAAGACACAGAAATATATCCACAGGTTAATTCTCCAAATTCTCAGCATCCTTGAACAGATAATTTTATAACTGTTTCTCAGAAAGTTCACTCTTGCTCAACACATCAGCATTGCTCTTAAATTTAATGTCTTCTATGCCAACAGCCTTAAAATGAGCCTTGAATTTGATTAGGCCATAGCTTAATCCAAAGTTATCTGTTTTTTCTTCTGAACTACTTTTGCAAAACTAAGCAGCTATTTTAAATACAGAAGATAGCTTTCCATACTACCTCACATCTTTAATTAGGATTTAAAAAAAAAAAAAAAAGAAAATATTTGTGCTACTTGTAAAACAGTACCATTTCACCAAATCATCTCTACATGACCTTAGAGAAATTTTTGCAATCAAGCTTTCAGGTATAATTTTGCTCACTGATGTTATTTTGTCATGATTTTTATTTAATACTTTTAACAGAGATTTACAGACTGTCCCAATCCGAATCTGCTACATTAGTACTATCACATACCTATATGAAAGGTGACTATTCTCACTGGATTAGCTCATGTTCACATTAGTTTTTAGTGGACAGAAGTCCCAAAATGAAGGAAGAATTCCTGAATTTGGGGGGTGAAGAAAACGGGAGTTGAGGGAATGATGTTTTCAAAACAGCATTAATTTTCTAGAGCTTCTAAAGCTTCTAAGAAATGTTGTCAATACTATCAGGCTGACTTTACATGGGACACAATCAGTGAAGATTTCCCAGGTTGCACAGAACTTCAATAAGCCACTCATGACTGGTCTGGGTACAGTGTTCACTGGTTAATCCAAGTGCTTCCGACAGGTGTAAGAAAAAGTTGGTATATGTCATCCTACAGTATGAGGAGTATTTTCAAATGAGACATGATTTCAACTAGACAGTTATGGATTAATTAAAATAAGAGTGATTCTTCAAGACTAACTCCCAGAAGAGGTGATGGCTATAATGAAAGAGTAAATAAATAAGAAGCATACACCACTGTAGAAGATTTTAACAAGAGACTTATTGCTTTTATTCTTTATCAATCCTCCAATTAGTTATTTAAAGTTTGATGGAGATTGCTGTAGTTGGTGGTGGTTACACAAGCATTCACGCCTAGAAACCAGATCTAGTTCAGGAAGCAACCCAAGCTGAAAAAAGTTGGAGGCTAGCAAAGTATCAAACATGCTTATCCCATTCTTCCTTCCCTATGGATATTGACTTATTGCCACTGTTTGAGACAGGACAGTAGGAGATAAGGTAGGTTAACAAGAAGTTTGCCATATACTGATAAATCTTTTTTTTTTTTTTTGGTCCCAAATAATAAAAGAGTCTCTGCAGCTTCTATTAGCTTCAGGTATTCAAATATCTTTGTTAAGATACCCATAAAATAATACTTGCTTGCAATGGATAGACTTTTTAGTTGTTGGCAGAAATCATCAAAGGGATTTACACAATATTTGCACCCATAACTGCCACAATTCACTATAAAAATGAGACTGCCATTCTCTGGCCCATGCTAACCATGGATTTCTCCAGTCATGTCTTGAAAATCTTCAGAGGTAAAGATTACACAACCTCTCTGGGCAGCCTGTTCTACATTTGACTGTTACAATGGTGAAAAAAAAATTGCCTTATATCAAGTTAGAATTTGTCCTGTTTCAATGAATGTCTATTTTCTCAGAAAAGGGCCAAGACTACCAATTTCAGTCCAAAGAATGAGAAAATCAAGGGTTTGCTTGTGTTTGGGAACCATTTCTAGGTTTCTATGAACCAAGTGGCACGTTTTCATTTTACTAAACTACTGCAGGATAATTTGTGAGTGTTTGGAGACCAGTGTGAAAACAACACAGATCTACTCTGTAACCAGTTCTCTGAATCACAGAAAGAGGGGAATAAAAGATAAGGAGAAAAAAGCTGCTGCTCACCACCAGCATCATCCCAAAAGAGAAAAAAAGAGAATAGAAAAGTAGTTGCTGCTTGTCACAATTTGTCTTTGGATAGTTTGCTGTAAGCCACAGACATGCATTCAGTATTATAGCTTCATAATTACCACTAAAAGCAATGGAAGAAGAAACAGAAGCCACAAAACTGACAGTTTGAATAAAGAGCTTCTGTGAACATTGCTGAAAGCTATTTGCATTTCTCACCTACAAGAAGAATTCAACACAAGCCTTTTGGGGATATTCTGTCTATCCCTTGAGTGATGAAGCTGGAACAGGATTTTCAATCACTAGTTAAAAATTTTGCCTTCACAGTTTCCTATTTTGAAATGTATTGCCAAGTAATTCTATAATAATTTGTTACATTGCCTTCTAACTTGTATACATTTTTATTATTATTATTTTTATTTTTGTAAAATATTATACATATATAAAATTTCTTCTTCACAAAAGACACCTTTTTAGGCACCTTTAACCTCTGCTGATGCCTCTAGAAAAGTTCATTTCCACCATTTTTTACAATGTGTAGGGGTAGGGAAGAAATTTACCACCTCCAGTTTGCAATTTACAATGTAATAAATCCTCTTGCCACCAGGTGGGAAATATAATTTTAAAATGGGTGAAGTCAGCTGAGAAGTAACTTTCACATGTATAATTGCTCTCTCAGCACTGTAATCTCAACAGTTTCATTTCCTAGTCCAAATATTGCCTGTCTTTACCCAGAAAGTTCCTCTACGTTCATATAATTTAGTCTACAGAGAGGCAAAACCAATCTGAGGTCAGTGACAGGCCACTAATTACTGTAGGATACAGCAGACTATATGATAATACCTCCCTTATGTTTTTACTAAAATCTTCCCCAAAAAAGCCTGATTGGATGTGGAAGGACACTTTTCACTGCAAATAATATTAAAGTTGTGCAGTCTACCTCAGGCCGAAATCCTAATGAGCACTGAGAAGTGTGTAAAAACAAGATCCCGGTAATAAACCAGCAGCCACACTGTTGTTGATTAACAGTTTAGAGAAATCACTAACTTACGCTTTCTTTCAGCACGTATTCAGTGTATCTCTGTCTAAAATAGAAGCAGATGTTTTATACTCCACATTTTGGGTTTTTTACTTTATAGTTTTGAAAATAAAGATACGGACATCCAATTAACATTCAACAGCTGATTTGTATTTCTTTGAATTTACAAACCTTTAAGCTTTTATGTGTGCTAACATTATATTATATTGCTTAGAGATGCCAAATATATTAACTTTAAAAAAGTTATGACCTCTAGCAATGTAATGTGTTCTAGAACACATGAAAAAATGCCAGAAATTCACTTCTAATTCACCTGTCGCATAATCATACAAAACAAATTACTTTTTTAAAAAAGTTTACTCTATTTTTCTTTACTCCTATTGCTTTGTTAAACAAAAATAAACAAACAAAAATCTTCTTCATGCCTAAATCATTAAATATACAAGGCAGAAGCATGTTCAGAGCACAAAGTCGTCTTCCTAATCCCCAAGTGCAAAGCGTCACTCATACCTGCTTTTTTCCCCAGCAAAACTTAGAGTACATATGAAACCATGAAGGCAGCCAGAACAGCCTCACATGTGGTAAGTTGTTTAGGCTGAATATTTGAAAAATATTTTAAGCCAAGACGTTGGTTTGCTCCTGCTGCTCCCAGTCACTCTTTACTACAACTGTCTGCTCCGCTGTGCCAGCGCAAGTACTCTACAGCTGTATTATGCATCAGACGAAAGACCTGATGCACCTGAAAAATAACCTAAATTAATTTTCAGCCAGGTCAGTTCTCTAATCTAGTTCATCATCATATGTTTACACAAATGCTTGTGTTGGCCCAGGAGTGGTACAGCTGTTTTGGGGGTTTTTTTACATGGTTGGGGTTTCTTTCCTTTAATTATTTCATTGACACAGTTTATGTCACAGCCCTAGAAACAACTGGTACTGGCAGAAATTTGGGAGGCTTTTTCTAGGGAAGAGAGATACTAAACACAACTGCCAAGAGGCCAGCTTTATAAATATAACAGCAGCTTCCACTGAAACACAACTTTTAGTTTTACCCTTCTCAACTGAATTTTATTTTTACCTTTGCTAAGTAAGAAAAATTTAGTCAATCAAAATATAACTAAACCAAGAAAATGCATAAAAAGCTTCAGCATATCTCTTCTCAGTTCCTCTTTCTGAACATAAAGCCTATATAAAAAGCTGCTGAAAAGAGCAAAAGAATTTTATGGTGAGGACTTCTGTGTTCATACTCAGCAGAAGACCAGCGAGGTACATTCCACTGCTAGATGTTCTCCCATCTTTGAACTCTGTACTTTTTCTGCAAGAGTGTACATCTCTGCCAGTTAGAAAAGATTCATGTATTTATCTGATAGACCTTTTTTTTTGTGTGTGGCAACTTTATATTTTCACTGCTTTTACACATAGTGAAAACAAGTTCTGAATCTCATGGAGCAGTAGCACAAAAGCACCTCACTGCATAAGCGTCTTTTTAAAAAGTATCTTTAAAACTGAAGGATACATTTCACTGATGCTCACCAAGGATGCTGCCCAAGAGATACCCATATCTAAATGTTCTCATGTTTGAATACACGGAAAACAACGTGCTCCAAAAATTCCCAGATATGACAATTGCGTACTTGCTAGGACACCACTGGGCAATTTCAAAGTCTTCTGCTTAAGTATCAATGGCAGCAGGTAGAACAAAAATGCTGCCAACTATTCTCGTAAGGTATGGAGTCATATGTACTTGAAAGCGTGGAAGACATCAACATGACAACTTTGTTCGAAAACAGTTATGCCAGAAACAGTGTTGCTAGCTGGATAAACCAATCTATGCTTAATTTGACAAGGTGGAACAATGCATTAAACTAAAAAAAAGCATGACGGTATAGGTCTTATACTATCTAAACTGAACTAACTTCTCTACAAGTATGAACATTCTCACTGATTTTTATATATATTTGTGTGTATGCGTGTGTGCGCATGTCTGTGTGTGTCCATATATATATGTGCATACATATATACATTTGTATACATATATACACAGTACTACTCAAAGATACATTTTGGGTCTCTAGAATTTTCCAGCCAGACTGGTATTCTGTGAATATTTCATTTCAGAAATACTGCTAAGGTATGTGGAAAATAAGGAGGTGATTGGCGACAGTCAACATGGCTTCATCAAGGGCAAGTCAACAGTTATCTCATTAAGCTCAAAGTGTGCATAGCTGTTTCAACTCTTTTATGCTTCTGAATTTTCAAGATTATCACATGCATCTCGGAGTGAATTATAAGGACAAATCAAAGTATCATTAATGAGTAGTTTAGTGTTCCAGTATTACATACAGAGCTTCTGGGAGGCTTATAACAGAAAAACACATTAAAGTTCTAATTTACACCTATTATTCCTTCCGACACATCATGGAACAAAGTCTAAAACAACAAGAGGAAGTATAACACAGATTCTGAAACTTACAAAATAAAAGTTCCCTTCAATGTGATTTTTGATTTATATTATTAAAGGCAAGCATCACTGCATGGTCCACACATCTGATGTTCTTATTCATACAAAAATACCTAGCAGATTGTCAAGCTGTCAGTTTTAACAGAAACGCTATAGATAAATTGTATTTGTAAGTTGTGGCAAAGTGCTATCCATATACATAAAAGCTGAAACACTCATATTCTAAAAGGTACTCATAACATGCATCTGACAGATACTTCTAAGAATTGATTCCTTCTGACCAGAGATGTTTTCCAGTGAATTACAACTGCAATTTCCTATAAAATGCTTTGAGGAACTGCCTTAAGCCTGTAACTGTACAAACAGCTCAAAAAAATAAAAAGGTTTTTTCCTTTTATCTATGAAACAGAAATCTGAACACTTATTTTGCTTATTGAGCTACATGCCTTTCAGAATGAATTTCATTTGGTGCCTTTATCCAAATAACCAAGCTCATCAAAAAATTGGAAGAAAATTTAAAATTAAAGGGACACATGGAAAAATAAGGATCTGCAAGAAGATGACCACAAGCAGTAGCAAATCCAATTCTACAACAATTCTAGAATAAACCTAAATCTTTAATAACTGATTTCATATAAGGTGTTAATTTCACCTAACTTTAAATTCCTGTAAATTAAATTTATGCTAAGCTAGTGCTCCAGATCCCTCTGTAGCAAATGCAGAGAGACAAGCACATCAAGTGGTTGAGTCAATTAATCCTAAAATAGCTGTTTAAGATAGATGGGATTAAATTCATTATTGAAGTACCTATTTTCTTCCCTTACTTTCAGTAATCATCTAGCTGCTTGACTTGAGTAAGATGCCTAGTTTTTTGAATGACTACATATCAGCAAGACGAATCCCAGTCACACAGAGACTTGTTTCTGACAGTAACTTGTTTCTTACAGAAAGGTATGAATCAGATGACTTTGCAAGTATTTGGGTTCACTGGAACCTAATACACAAGATAATTAACTAATAACGACTTTTCTGTCTAGCAATCACATTCAGTATGGATTAAATGTAAAGGAAAAAAAAAAAAAAAACACACAGAAAAAAACCACCAAA
This sequence comes from Burhinus bistriatus, assembly GCA_013397275.1. NCBI lineage: Eukaryota > Metazoa > Chordata > Aves > Charadriiformes > Burhinidae > Burhinus > Burhinus bistriatus. The sequence continues at coordinate 81,334 of VYXH01004866.1, forward strand.
AAGAAAGCAAACAGCTGAAGATTTTACCTGAATAAGATGATAACTTCATTGTCTTCTTTTACATAGAATTTAAAATTCCCAAATCTAAAAAAAAGTCCGTTGATCCAGATGCCTGCAAAAACCCTCACGGAAGTCAGTAGAGAAAATATGAGCAGAGGGTTGTAACATAATAATCTAGGCATAACTTCTTATATATTTTAATATTAAACAAAGAATGTATTGCTTGACGACTCACAAACACCAGCTGAAAAAGTAAGGCTACATGGGAAACGGAGTACAGGGGAAACGGAGTACAGACTAAAGAGGAGGAAGGAAGAGGTTTGAGGTATCACCTCATTCTATTCAGCTCACTCTAACCACAACACCACCAAAACTTGAGAAATAGGCTAGAGGCAAAATAGGACAAGTGACCTAAACTGAACTGTCACACGATCCTGTGATGAGAAAAACATTTAACCCCACAGTTGTCTTCTCTAAATTCTCTCTAAAATTCCTTTTGGGAATAAACTAAAGCCTCTTCTTGAGATAGGAATACTGTACATGTTAATTTGTAAATAGTACTCAACAAAACCTACCAACAAATTACATTTACAACACACTCCTGCATCTCCCAATTTAATAACCGGGTACCTTGATCTTTATAAAAATACCCAGACTACTTGTCTGCAGTTGGGATCATATAGCTAATTCACTGCTACATCCCTGGATAACACTGTACTACCTCTTTAGTCATAAAGTCATTGACCCTTGCTAGTGGAGCTCAAATTGTGGAGAGCCTAGACATTGAGCACTAACCCAGGCAAAGGGCTTTCTTTCAGCAGAATAGATAGAAAATGCAGATATATATGTCTGTCTGAAATCATGGGGTATTTAAATTCAACCTCGTTATGACTTTCCTGTCAGCAATGACCAGCCATAACCAAGAAGTTTGAGGATTCCAGGTGTGGAAAATGTCAGTTGCCAATGTGAGCAACAGAATTAAAAGAAACTTAACTCCAACTTATTAAACCCACAAAAGCTATTCAAGTATCAGCAAATAATTTATTTTTACCTTTCCCCTCTTTCATTCAAAACAGACTCTTCCATTCAAAATAGACTCTTCCATAATGTCTATTTTAAATAAGACCCTGATAAGAGATTAGGGATGCATCTCAAGCAGAAAATACGGTCACATGTAAGAGAGGAAACACAAGGAAAGACTACAGGCTGCTCTGCTTGCAGATGACTCAGACATGAACCTCTTGTTCATTTAGAATGCATCAATGCCCCTTTATAGCATTTCTTAACCAGATGTCTATCCTATTTCTGATTCTAACTATTTTCTTTATTTCAGTTATTCTAGAAGAGTATTACAAACATTCAGCCTCCCACTTATTCGTCAATTCTTGAAATGGCTGTTCTTTCAGTCAGATGCTTAGCATACCTAACGCTGCCTCCAGTAATTCTTACACCACAGCTGGCTGCCATTCCTTGAAGTAGACAGCGAATCTACCACTGCACAAAATAGAAAAGGGTAAAAAGAGGAGAGCAGACCCTTAAAAATCCAGTATTAAAATTTCTCTAATGAGGTATGGCCACTTACTGCTCTGGCGTGTACTCTAATGTTTCCATATAGTCCAAGAACTCTATTCTGTTACAGTGGCATGTGCTTCCTCTTTTTCTACCATTAAAGTTATTGTAACAACAAAAATGATCATTCTGTACAAAAACATGGCTGTGAAAAAAACCTCAAGAAATAGTAGAAAAGAGATGAAACAAACCAAGTAAAGACTAAGGTAGTTTGAACAATCCTTGACAGAGCTTTGAAATCTGGCTACTATGAAAAAGCAAGCAACTGAACAAAAGCCACACCAGAAACTAAAGTCTAAGACCCAAATAAAAACAGGCAATAGCTTTAACTGACCACCAAATATATTGTAAAACAGCAAACACACTATTAAGGAAATACAAAGACAGCAAGGTGACATGTAATGGCACTAGAAACTGAATGAGCACACCATATTCTGAGCAACAAAGTAAAGCAGAACAAGAAATAGTAAAGAATTTGAAATAGTAAGAATCTGCCAAGATATCAATACAGCTGACATCTAGGATAGAAGAGAAGCGGGGAAAAAAAAACAACAAAAAAACACCACCAAAAGTATTCTAAGAAGTCCTGCAGTTCAGATGTCATAGTAACACAGTTTATCTAAACGTAGCTCATTTGCCATTACTTAAAAGAAAAATTAAAAAATAATTCTAGCAAATAAATACCAGTAACATTGGACAAGCTCATAAATTAGTTTGATGAAATCACTAATCTTATTCTAATAAAAAGCGTTCATTCATTATTATTATCTCTTGCAAAGGGATTATAACGTAATAAATAATATACATTAAAATAATTGTTTACAAGTCCTACAGAAAGAATTATTTCCAAGAACTATATTGTTGGTTTATAATCTGTTACGTTAGTAGAATAGTACTTTTGGGGTTTTTTAAAGAGAGCAGTTTAAATTCATGAGGGGGTCTATAAAATTATTACGTACTATACTTCTATTTTTATTTTTTTTTCAAGCATTAAAGTAACTCTTTAGAAACTAGATTAGCACCACTCACTTGTTAGAAAATAAGTACAGAAACTAACCTCTATGTTTTCACACTCCCTTTCATCAAGAAAACCTATGTTATGACTTCAAGCTACTTCTAAGCATTTGTGAGTAAGACAACTCTTCTCTTCTTAGAATAGAAAAAAATATCTGTATGAAGTAGTCCATGTCACTTCTAAAGTGGCCTGCTTTCTTTTGGTACAAGATTTTTTTGCATTCTCTCCTGTGTAGTATTAGTTATGTCTTATGGTGGGGACTTCTATCATTTCCATTGAAACATTTTTCCAGAGATAAATACAGATATATTCATACTTTCTTACTTTGTTTCACGTCATTTCCAGTTTTACTCCCATATATAATGCTTTGTAAACATTTTTCCAGAGATAAATACAGATATATTCATACTTTCTTACTTTGTTTCACGTCATTTCCAGTTTTACTCCCATATATAATGCTTTGTAAACATTTTTCCAGAGATAAATACAGATATATTCATACTTTCTTACTTTGTTTCACGTCATTTCCAGTTTTACTCCCATATATAATGCTTTGTAATGCTGGGCATGGTATTAAGCACATTTCAAATGTGAGGTGACAGTTGTTATTTAGCCAAACTTGTTACTTACTAAAAATTATATAAAGGTAAAGCATTTGGTCTTCTTTTTATAAGTCAGTCTCTGTCAATTACTTATAATGTTCTTCCTTGAAGTTCATCCAGCTTATCTTTTTAGTCATGGTATGTCCATAATGAAACATAACATGCTATGCAGCTGCACTGTGGCATACAGACAGAAACAGTATTATCTGCCTGTCCACAGCTATATTGTCCCTGTGGATTCCACCTCCAATTGCAGTGGACTTTTTGCTGACATACATTATTATAAACCTATGCCTAAACTACAACCACACTATCACAATTACATTTCATTGCTATGTTTCATTCTCAGGGTGAATACTTGTATTAATCGACTTTCAGAAGATCCTCTGATAAAAATGCTGTATTAATATACTGAAAGGATTATTTAACTTCTGTTACCTTTCTAATCAAATCAGCAAATCCTCCCCAGGAGCCAGCTGTTCCATGAATGGCAAAACTAGCACAAGAATAGTTTTTCACTAGTTTTCTACTCTCCCTCACACCACAGTACCTTCAGTTCCCTATTCTTTCAGTTATCTAAGCACACCAAACTACTGTCACATGACAGCATGTACTGCAGCTTATTTGGAAGATAACATTTCATCCAAGCTTAAAAACTTTTCTCACCAAGAAGATTAAATTGTGCCTCTACTCGCTATCCATCATCAAATTTTCAGACACATTGAAAGAACCTAAACTCTCAAATTTGGTTGAAATTGGTGAAATTGATCAGAGGCTATTTTTGGAGGAAGAAAGAACTACTGGGAAAACTGGTAATCAGTTTGATCATACAGCATCATAAAGCAGGCTAAAAATTAAGTACATATGAAAGTACAACACTCCCTCATCTCAAATTATCCTTCCCTACACAAAAATGCCTTAAATAACTGAAAATATTATCATGTCACCACAATAAGCAATGAGACAAAACAGCTACTGCAGATCTCTGCATGAAATCATATCACAATATTGATTTATGCAGTGCCCTCACAAGATATGGTTCTAGATAGAAGCAGTGACCAGTACTAGAGAAGACATTTGGGTAACATAACACAGTATGCAGACTGACTGCGTAGTCTGTAAACAGAAAGTAAGATCAAGGAGTATTTTCTCCTCCACAGTAGAGAAGATGAGGGATACAAGTAAAATAGTACCTCTAATTACCACTGAGAGTTTCCTCGAAACACCACAAAGAGAAAACACCTCAACTTTAGCACAAAAAGCCAAATCTTATGTAACATTTTTCTGTGTATCAGTTTTCCAACATTTTAGAACAATTATGTTTCACAAAGATCAAGTTAGTTCGCCAACTAATGTGAAACATTCTCACCTACTTCTTAATGATACCTGAGGGGTCTGCTCTTCTTCACAGTTTCCCAACAGCTTTTCAAGATCAGTCAAGTTGTCAAGGAATTATTATGGGATTCTATATTCCATCGCAATCTCAAAATTTACTTCACTTCCCAGAGGTTTTCTAAAATTTCTGTATACATATACAATTACAAAAGCAGTTACCATAACCATGACTTGGCCAACTTCTACTTATATCTCTTGATCTGTTGTCAATACATCCTCTTCATAAGTTACAATCCTTTTTGTGAAACACAATGGCAGGTATACATGAAAGGAAACATCATTCTCTATAACCGTGTACAAGTTCCTGTGTCTTTTCTGGGAAGGCCTTCGAGACAGCAGGATAATAAAGACTGTCACCACTAACTTGGAGCAGATTGTTTCTGGTGACTTATGAGATGGAAAAAGACTTCAGAATTCATTACCAATTCCCTAAAGCAGTTTTTCCTCAATTTTTAATGTATTAAGTGTAAACACATCCATTTAATACATTTGGTATTCTAAACATACACATTGCTTGATTTTTTAATTCAAGGACATAACCAATTCAAAGGAATTTAATTAGTATGATAGTAGAATAAAACTTAGCATGAAGTAGAATTAAAAACTGTCAACATTACAAAGCATAATTATATAAGCCCCTCTCTAAACATAAAACAGTATCTGGTGTTATGTTATGATGACACAGTTTTTAAAAAATTGCATTAGCAAATTGATTCAGTCAATTCCAAATATAAACATGTTTGGTACATATAGTGATATGTTTTTATCTGAACCACTCTGCATAATGCTGCATAGCCAAATTTAAGCAGTAAGCAACAGACACTACTTTTAACATTTATTATTTTGTTTCTGTACTATATGGTCTGCTCCAAGAAGGGTGGGCTGCATCTCAAACTACTCAGCACTATTATCCCGTCAATTCACAAGAAAGCAATTTCTGCCACTCTAAAATGGCAATGTTGTCTCACAGTTTTCTCTTCCTCCTTTCCTTTTTTATTTTGCGCAGGAACTAATATTTCCGCTCTTGGTAGGTATGCGTTGCCAATATTTTTATTTTATAGCCCTTCACATCTACTTAAATCATACCAAAAAACCACCACCAAAAAAAAATATCTAGTCCAAGCACTGATTAAGCCTATAGGCTCTGACTTCTGCTTCATGACTTGTGTTAAAATACTCAGTCAGTTCACCTCATTCCTTGTGAACGAGTTTCCATGTGAAAAATCCCACTGTCACACACAGTGCTAGCCAAGTACCTTGAAGGTGGCATCCAGTGCCTTCAACTGTTTGCAAAGCCTTTTTAACATTCCTAAATTATTATGATATTGGAAAGACTTTAATGCTTTAGCCTGTCTTTTTAAGTATTACTCAAGCATACATTTTAAATACAAAGACATCAGTACTGTATCCTTGTTCTCTTTTCCTGACTGCAGACAGGCAAGGATCACTGCTTCCATGATTTTGCCTGTGGAGCAGAACTGACAAGTAATGTCCCAAAAGACCACTTACTGAGAGACTGCAACATGTAAGTGACATTTTATCCTCATGCCTACATCCAAATAACTGGACAAAGAGGTAGAAAAAGAACTGCCAAAGTCCTAGCTCCAGTGTAAACTTCCATGTATGAAGAGAGGGTATGAGAATAATAATAAACATGGTATAAGCAAACATTAAAAAAAACCACAAAAAAAGTATTTAAATCTACAGAACACTACTCAAAAATTTCCTATAAAATGTGAAAAGACCCGAAGACATCAGCGACAGAATCTAACAGGAAAAAAAAAAAAAGAAGTGAATGTAAATAGGATAAGAAAATTACAACTCAGTGACCCTGAGGGCCACTGGGACGTGGTTTGGAACCTCACACTTCTAAAGACCCATAACTGTTGTTTAACAGAGCACAATAACTTCCCATCAATAGCTTCTCTGCCCAGTTATAACTGAACAAAACAAACCAACTATTTCAGAGGAGCTGAAAAAGATGGCACATAAGTAGTTACAGCAAACTCTTACTACACTTAACCACCCAAACTATCACTCACAGATTGTGCTACGCTTCAGGATTATTTGGAGAACCAATTAAGGCAGCCTTGCAATCACCTTACTTTTTCTCCCTAAGAAGCAGCATAAGCATTAGTCTTCAAGGTATGGGACTTCAATATTTAACACATTACAAGGACTCACTCTTGAAGCCATTTTAGGATTTAGCAATTTCTAGGGATTAAGTGTCAATCATTATCATTCTGGCACTAGGAAATCACAAATAACAATTTCAAAAGTGGCAACTTGAATTATATTCAACTGCTGAATGCCTGAGTTCTTGATTCCCCCTCTTAATTCAGAAGAGCCACCAGTAGCTACTCCAATAGCTTGGAACCTTTAATTACTTATTACAAGCACGCGGGCCAAGCATTCTGGCAGGTATACGGCCATCACATCGGGTCACCACAGCAGAAAAGAAGACTGAAGACGACTGACATCAAAAATGCCTGCTGAATTCTGAGAAAGATACTGTCAGTGCCCTAGCCAGTGCAGTGGTCTTAGAAGAAATTTAGGATGAAACCACTTCCAGTTTTACTTAGGATATAATGTTCTGTCAGGTTTTTCTCCTTACTGGTAGGTATTTCGTAAATTGAAAGTTCTGATGAAAACAGAAAACAATATTATAATCAGCATGCTGTGCAACATTCTTAGTTTGTTTACGTGTCATTCATTGTAGTTTTCTTTTTCTATTCCCTAGGTCAAATAAACTTCACTTTATTTACAGGAGCTGGAATTGGCAATTTACAGTAGTGGGAAGAAGAGCACCAGAAAGTCCCTAAAAGAAGAAAACCAACTTCTGGCCTTAGAAAGCTGGACACTGAGTAGAAGCAACAGACTGACTGAAGAGAGAGAACAGCAGCTGTATGTAAAAAGCTGTTGTAGAGAAGCTGGAACAAGCCCATGCAGGAATGAGGAATATTTGGATGTGCAAGGCTTCAGCTGACCGTATTATAAACATATTTCCTTAATGAAGGAGTAGTTAGGATAGGCAAAGCTTAACCAATAATGTTGCAAATGGAGAGATCCAGAACTTTGGCAGATTAGCAATTCCTTAATTGATTTCCGATGTTAGCATTTCAATCAACAGAAATTTTCATCTTAAATGGAAGGCTCAGTACACGTCAATTGTTATTAGATGAGTACTGAGCTTGTGCTTTCCACAATTTAGATTTTTACCCAGATTACATTTGCTCCCATTTGTTCCCAATACAGTAACCTCAATTAACAGGCATGTTTGTTATTTATGCATCATGCAACACAAAAATCAATACTCTGTCCTGCCCACAACTACTTTTGTTTGAGAGAATCTGACATGCATGTATACTCTCAATTACATACACTGCTTACATATTGAGGGGAATCTTTTGGAAAGGAAATGCTTTCTATTCCATGCTCTTTAGAAAACAAAACATAAATTAGTAGTAATCTAGGAACTTAGGTAACTATATTGGTACCACAATTTAATGCAATATGGTTCCTCACTTTGGCTTGCTCACAAATACTGAATAATGTATTGTCTAAGGCAAAATTTTAGAGCAGTCATTTATGCGTTGACTAAGCTTAAATTGCAAACAACGTGTGTCATGTTTTTCCACCACTGAAAATTTCAAACTTCATAAAATAATTTTGCAGTTCAATTATTAAAACCAAATGCCTACTGATCCAAAACAAATCCACTAGCACCAATTTGAAATATTTTTCAGAAGGTAAGTTGTCCACACGTACAATGTAACTGATCATTGAAGCCACAATTACATTAAAAGCCATTAAAATTCATTTACATTGTTTACATATATCTTTTGATAACTTCAAAACACATTTCTTTATCTATAAGGATATAGATAGATGAGTAAGTTACTACACAACCACAGTTACTTCATTTTTGCACCAGCCTAACCCACAGTAACCCCCATGTGCAAGAATAGGCAACAGCAAAATAGGCAGGCAACCAACTACTGCAGAGTAGCTGTGAGTGGGTAACTTGCACCTTGTTCCTTACTCCATTGCAATTTACTTGTCTGCTCCAAAAAAGTAACCATGAAGATGGAAGTCACTGGACTGAATGTTGCATGCAGGAGTACTTACCATGAGTATAGAATGGTTCCCACTACTGATGCAAGTTTGCTGTTTTCTTGTTTTTGCTTTGCAAGCCCAAAGTCAGCTACAATAAAGAAAAAAGATTCACATGTCAATAACCACTGTCTTTGCTGGTTCACAACAGCTGAAAAGTTGGGGGAGGGTGGAAGGGAGGTTTGGACTTTTTATCTTTCACATTCCCTAGTACTGGACCATACTATCTTCCTATCTCCACATTAATCAAGTTATGTTTGAATTGGGGACACCAGCTTTAAGAACATTATAAACACATCCTCATGCATTCAATTCAAACTACATGACCAGTTTCAGGTTTCTATTAATATATTCCAATAAACTGCATGACAACTGTAAGTATCTAATAAGCAGTGATCTAATGTCCAAATTAATGGAAAAAATAATGTAATGAAGTTAGTAATTATTTCACTTTCCTTCAAATTATGATAGCTGGGAAGGGCAGACTTCCTCAGAAATTTAATTTCAAAGGAGCACGGGGAGGGGCTAATATCTGAATTGTTCATGTTCAAAGACTGCATCTGGTAAGAAATAATGGTGAATATTAGCCTTACCTTGTGATAAAAGCTGTAGATTTAGATGATCATGCAATTATGTTAATATAAGTGCCTTTTATGTAATTATCAGGTAGTCTTTCACAAAATTGTCACACACAGTCTTTAGAGATGATATTTTTAATCTAAATTCCATGCAAATAGTTCAAGTTTATTTTTTTCAATTCAGTACTCTACTGCTGCCTCAATGCAACAATGCAGCTAATATACATTGCACTTTATTAAATCCAAGCACAGAGAGCAAGAGAAAATCATAGAATCATAGAATTCTTTAGGTTGGAAAAGACCCTTAAGATCATTAAGTCCAACCGTAAACTGCCAAGTCCACCACTAAACCATGTCCCTCAGCACCACATCTACATGTCTTTTAAATATCTCCAAGGACAGGGACTCAATCACTTTCCTGGGCAGCCTGTTGCAATGCTTGACAACCCTTTCGGTGAAGAAATTTACCATAATATCCAATCTAAACCTCCCCTGGCACAACTTGAGGCCGTTTCCTCCTGTCCTATCACTTGTTACTTGGGAGATGAGACCAACACCCACCTCACTACAACCTCTTTTCAGGTAGTTGTAGAGAGCATAGTTGCATGGGGTCGTTGTCAATGATCTGGATGAGAGGATTGTATGCGCCCTTAGTAAGTTTGCAGATGACACCAAGTTGGGCAGGAGCGTTGATCTGCTTGAGGGTAGGATGGCTCTACAGGGGGATCGGGACAGACTGGATCGATGGGCTGAGGCCAATTGTATGAGGTTCAAGAAGGGCAAGTGCTGGGTCCTGCACTTGGGTCACAACAACCCCATGTAACGCTACAGGCTTTGAGAAGTGTGGCTGGAAAGCTGCCTGGCAAAAAAGGACCTGGGAGTGGTGGTTGACAGCCAGCTGAACATGAGCCAGCAGTGTGCCCAGGTGGCCAAGAAGGCCAACAGCATCCTGGCTTGTATTAAAGTCTGTTAATAAATTTTGTATTGTAATACTGCTTCAGAATTGGGAATATTTGTGTGGTAAATAATATTGTTTAGAATATTTTAAGGTTCCTGTTCTACTTGGACAGAGCCCATAGCATTCCTGTTCTAATTGCTTTTACAGTGAGATACTTCATAAACATTTTAGTTCAAAATGTTTCTCCTCATCAAAAAAAGCTGCAGATCAGAAGAAACACAGGTAAGAAAAATTAGTTTCTGTTGGCTCTTGCTCAGCATGAGCCTCAAGGGTCTGAAAAGGAGTAGGTCTCTTATTCAAAAAGGGTCTTTGATAAGAAAGCCAAATCTGGGTACCCAGCCCACAGATAATTTTTCTCTGAACAAAATGTTCAAAGATGGACTAGCTCTGCAGTGCTCGGAAAATACATGTAGAAAGAATACTAAATTAATAGGATCACTGAGTAGCCTCCCTTTTGCCCTTGAGTTAAGACAGTCCTCAGGCAGTTCACTCCAGGGAATATTAATCCCAAAAGGACCAGAGGTTTTTGCAATGTTGATACTTCCCTGAATTAATTGGGGTGTACCATTCTAAATTCCCTGCTTTGGAATCCTTCACATAATATTCTATGAAGAAAGAGTGTGAAGACATTACATCAATCAACAAATTCAGTTCCTGGTGCTTTAAAGATTTAGGAAAGGAAAGAGGAGAGCTGAGGATCTCAGTTCTGGAAGTAGACTATTTTAATACATTAGTGATTTTCTGGAAAAAAGAAAGCAAGGGAAAAATCAGCCAGATGGAGTAAATATATTCTCTTCCTTTTAGGCTCAGGTCCTCAGAAATGGAGGGGAAAAAACCTGTTTCACGGCCAATAACTTTTCCAAATACTGCTAAACCATCTGATACCAGCAAGAAATTCCTAAATACAACTGGTGCTGCTAAAGCTAAGGAATGTAAAGCACAGGACAATCAGCTTTACATTAAAAATAAACACTTTTTCTTAGCTTGTTCAAGCCCATAACACAGAATTGAATGAAAAGGAACTGGCAAAAGTTGAACTGCATCGAACTAGTGAAATTGCTTCTTTTAATTTATTTAGGCATCTGTCTGCAGCTTATAAATTGGTCTACATTTTTAGTACTCCAGGATTCTTTATTTGGTATTTGATGACAAAAGTTGCTACAATAACTAACAAACAAATTAAATCCTTTCTGAGAACTGCAAGAGGCCTGCCTCCAGTACCATTAAATAAAGATATGACCAAATATAAAGATGACCCCTATTAACAGGAATTCATTGTTTCAGCTGTGAACTGAGGCTCGATTCTTGAGGACCCATTGAGACAATTCATATTTGTCAGCTTCCTGAAACAGCTTCACACCATAGCAGTATGTCTTTTAGAAGCTGGAACAGAATTGTGAGAGAAAGATAACTCAATACTTGCTCAACTTCTTATGAACTTTACCCAAGTGTCAGCTTTTAGCATAGAAAGATACCTACACAAATCTTTGATCTGATCTAGAGATTCTTATGTTATGATCTTACTGGTCACTTCTGAAATTCAAAATCCTACTGATTAAAGAAAGTATTCCTCCTGAACCACCTCGATTTACTACAGTTAACTCGTTCATTGGTACACCAAGTATTAAGACATAGCTCTTAAGTAAGGAATGGGCCCTTCCTCAGAAGCTAGACCTAAACATTTCACACACGTGTGTGTGAATGCAGATGCATCTGATCACAAATCTCACAAATTTCACAATGAAACACAAAACTTACAGATTCCAGGTGTTTTCCTACAGCTTCCATTCTCACTTACACAAAAAAAGCAACTACCAATTAACAGAAGCGTTGTGAGTACTTGCTGGAAGGAACTATATCAATGCTAACAATATAATGATAACTATCCGTAGAATAAAGATGGCCAGAGAAAAATGGAAAAGAAAAGCCCATAGAGAATCATACTCCGAAGGACAGTGAAAGCTTTGTAAACAAGTTAAACGAACCAAAACAAAGGCTGGTAAGAGCAAAGACAAAGAGATAGCACAAAATAGGAGGAAGGGAGAGGGCAGGCAGGCCATTCAGCCACCACCACCATCAGGATGCAGAAATGCACCCAAAGGGGAAATTATAAACCCATCTTAGTGATTCAGAGCAAGGTTCTACGATAAAGAGCTAGTAACCCTCTGCCATAAAAAAGACCAATACTGCCCCTGTCTCGCACTGTCTCTGGAAACCAGTTCATCTGGCACTTGTGTCTTGATGAGTTTAGCCACCCTTTTTCTACGCTAGTTTCATGCTGCTTTAGTCTAGTCCCAGACCTGATATTGCAGTCCTAAAATCATCAAATTGTCCACCACTTTGTTGCCCTCTGTAGTCTTGCAATGCAGGAATAAAATTTGCATTAGAGAGGCAACTCCCTCATCCCCTCAAAATAACAACCCCCCTTATTTTGACTTAGATTGTCCCACCGTCATGAAATGTAAAAATTACCCCTTTTGGACCAAAAATAAAACGAACAATGGTTACTTTGACTGTTGTGGTTTAATCCCAGCTGGCAACTAGAGCCACACAGCCACTCGCTCACTGCTCCTCCTCCCCAGTGGGATGGGGAGAGGAATCAGAAAAAATAAGGAAAACTCATTAGTTGAGGTAAAGACAGTTTAATAGGCAAAGCAAAAGCCACACACGCAAGCAAAGCAAAACAAGGGATTCAGTCACTACTTCCCATTGGCAGGCAGGTGTTCAGCCACCTCCAGGAAAGCAGGGCTCCATCACGCCTAACAGTTACTTGGGAAGACAAAACACCATTAACTCCAAATGTTCCCCCCCTTCCTTCTTCTTCCCCCAGCTTTATATGTTGAGCATGACATCATATGGTATGGAACATCCCTTTGGTCAGTGGGAGTCAGCTGTCCCGGCCACCTCTCCTCCCAAGTTCTTGTGCTCTCCCAGCCTAACTCACTGGCAGGCAGCATGAGGAGCAGAAAAGGCCTTGACTGCTTAGCAACAACTAAAAACATTAGTGTATTATCAGCATTATTCTCATCCTACATCCAGAACATAGCACTATACCAGCTGCTAGTAAGAAAGTTGACTCTATCCCAGCTGAAACCAGGACAATGACACATTTCAATGAGGAAGCAGTCTTGGACTTTCAATGCCACCAGTGGAAAGATCCATCTACCTGCCCAAAAGAGTTGTCTGTTGCTGCAAGATAATGGTTGTTTTCAACTGCACATGTCATTTTGGAAAAATGATACTTTTTCTGGTTTTAAAAACTATTTTTAATTTTTTCAGGTTCATATAAATTACATGCATATCACCACTACAACTTATTGTACTATTCTAATACGAGAGTTCATAAACTGAGGGGAATGGTAGGTACACCAATCTAGCAAACAAGTTTTCTAAAATAAAATTTCCATGGTAATAGTTTTTGGTGCTTTGTCTACTGTGCAACCTCAACTGACGTCATTTCTTTACAGCTTATTTCTCTAATGGTTGGAAGCTTGGCATCCTTCATTGAAGATGGAGATTATTTTTAAGTCTGTTCAAAGACAATAACAAACTACCAAGCTTTCACCATTAGATGGATCTTTATAAACTATGACTAGGCATGCAATTTCACCAGCAATTCATTACCAATAGTCACATCTCTCCATAGTATTACTATATTTGGCTAGATTTTGTACTGTGATTGTAAACATTAAGCCTTGAGGGTTTTTTTCCTCTGTACATCAGGAATCTAGAAAACCAAACATTAATTTATTTTTTTTAATTAATTAAAAAATAGTCAGGCAACCATGCAAGACAGTTTGCAAACAGGAAGAAAAACTAACACAAAATGATGAAGTCATAATCCTTTAGATTCTGAAACGTCCTTCTTCACTTGTTTTCACTCATTTACACTGTGTTTAGGGTAGCAGAGTAAGCGATAATGAAGGAAGATTGTTTCAGAAAACATTAACATGCCAGGGAAGAGGGCATGAAGGGAAGAGAGAATTATGAAAAAATGAGTAGGCTGACTCAACTAGTACCTTAACCTCCTACAGAATGATCTCTTCAACTTTCATAACAGCTGAATTAGAAAAACTTTCTAAATCTTAGCGCTCTCTTTAAATGAGCATTTTAGGTCCCTGCAATGTTTTTTTTTCTTCTTATTGACAGAACTGGTTTTTCATTTGCCATTTTATTTCCCAAAGATTTCACCGGGTAGATTGACCTTCTACAGTAAAANTATTACATCTTAATAAGACCAATATCGTATTTGCACATTTGTTGCCTTAATTTATATTTGAACCCTATTTGAAAATGCCATTAATTTTTCCTAAAATCAAATATGTACACAAAGACCAAAAGCAAAGCAAAAAAGGAAGATAAATGGAGTATCAAATTCACCACATATCTGAACTTCAGACCTACTCCAGTCAGATTTTCACTGTGTCCCTATTGAACAGTTTCTTCTGCCCTGAAAGGCTGAGGATGAGACAAAATCACTTTGCTTCTTTTCAGCAAGTTTGCAACTGTAATCAAGAAAGTTTGTCAGCAACTTGCTGAGTTACAGTGATCAGGAAGCTAAAAATAGAGCTTTAATTTTATTTTCCATAAAAGCATATCCTAAAATCAAGTTAATTTGCAATTTAATCAGCAGTAGTACATACTTATTCTACTTTTTTCCATCAGTAGAATGGGAACAGAATTAATTTTCCATTATTCCCAATACACCTTCTAGTTATTCTATCATTCTCCTTTCTGTGTGCTAATATCAATGCTTCGTAAACTCAGTCTACTGTCTGTCAGTTTTGTGAAGCTTGTAACTTCTGCACTAAGAACATTAGCATTGATCCACATCTAGAACTGAGATTTGTACAGAGAGATGCGATTGTGCTATTAAACCACCAATAGTGTCCAGAATGTTTGATTTACCGTGTGAACGTAAACAAGTGGAAAATTCCACTCAGCCTATTATGGAAGCTTTGAAAATGAAGTACTACAAGCATTTCCTTGAATCTTAGTAATGAACGGTGGCAATTCTGATAATGAAGACTGATTAAATGAGCCATATAATCTGCAAAAAAACTAGCACTGATCCAAGTGACTCTGAAAAGCAGTGACTAACACACAACAGACACTAGTTATACCCACTTTACCTCACGGCCACTGCTTCTCTGGGCATGGCACAGAATCAAGAGCCAATAGGTCTTTTAAAAAGTGCACTCAACAAGCAAGTATTCTGAATTATAAAATTGACAGGTAGCTTTCTTCCAGCATCCAGCAACTATTTGAACTTTTCAAGTCTCATTCACTTCACCATTCTGACACTTAATGGCTGCCTGCTACGAATAGAAGTATTTCAGACAGGCGAGTTTTCTCAAAACTAGTATTCTGCTGCTATATAATCCTAGGTTTCAGTTCCACACAGATCTTTGCTGCTGCTATTGTATCATGTGTGCTAAACATTAAACAGAGCATGCCACCCAAAAGAGCATACAGAACCCTTCACAATTCTCCTTGATATCAGATCTGAAAGTTGTCACAGTGATTCCACACAGCCCTCTTTGACCATCAAGATCCAAACCTTGTCGCAACTGGATGACACTGAGGAAAAAAGCAATGATCTACAGAGTTTTCTGTTTTGTCCTACAAACAGATGCAGCTGTGGAGCTCTAGATAGAAATATGCTGTGCTAGAAACAAAATACAGCTGCAGTAAAATATAACTGCATAAAAGCAGATACACACTTTCAATTCAGAAAACTGTAACTTCTCAATGTTTTATATAAAAAGGCTGGGCAGATTAATCTGAGAGCCACAGATAACATTGGTTCAATGAATTTCTAAAACCCTATAGAAAACAACTTTTATTCAGGCTGTGCCTAAAATTCTACCTTTTTTTGTGAGAGTGTGTCGGAAATTATAAATCAGACATTTAACCTGACCAGAGATGTACAGTTTCAGTAACGCTTTTCTACCAAGTTAGAATGAGATATTTTATGAAATTGCAGGTTAGCATGATTTTATATTTATATTTTTGTAGCATTTGTAGGTCTACCAATTATGATTAAATGCTGTACCAACATAAGAGAAGGTAGTTATGGCCCCCTTCCTATCAAATTTATGTCAGAAATGAAACAGAATAAATGAGTAGCGTGGGCAGTTCCTGAGATGACAGAACGACTGCATGCTTAAAGTTCTCTACAGTCAGAAACAGAGACCTGATATCACTACTAGCCTGGCTAGGATCAGATTGTAAATGTCTGTTTCCATTTGCAACAACACATGACTTACAAGAGCCTGAAAAAGATTGGGATAATTCAGATTTCATTGACGTGTAAAAGATGTCATGGGAAATGCAAAGGAAGTTATACAATCTTCACATTAGAATGAAGCACCTCCTGTTTGTATCTTGCATAAGTTTTAAAAAAAAAAAATAAACAAAGACTGGGATAAGGAGAGTGTCTAATCACATTCAATATTTAAGAAAAAGAAAATACAGCATGACTATAGAGATTTAAAAATTCTTCCTACTATTACCTCAGGTAAAACCTATGATATTCAGAGACCACCTCTAGAAAAGGCCCCTCATATCTTAATCTTACATTATGGCAAGCCAGTTGCAGAGTTCTGCCTGTATGAATTCTATTTGTCAGCTACCTTTCACCATAGGTCCCGGCCTACCAAGTTCTGCTGGAATTTTTCTACAAGGGCCACCTGTAGAACATTTCTCCATGAATTCAGGACAAGCAAGTGTAATTCTTTTGCAGGTTTATTTTTTCTGTGCTGACAGCAAGGTGGGAAGGTCTCCCACACTATGCACTCCTTTCCTTTTCAAACAATGTAGACTCAGAATGAGACATTTGGAATGTGAGTGGCTCAGTTCTCACATACACAGTGAGAAATGCCTACCTCTGGGTCCTAGAACTTTCTCAAAGCAGTTCAATGTTGGGGCTGCTGCATAGCCGTGCACAGTACAGAATGAAAGTCTTAGCCTATAGAAGCACTTTGCTCCAGTGTATTGTTCACTTTTTTTTTTTTTTTTTTAAATCAAAAACTACCATGAGACTCTGGAACTAAGGCATCTCTCTAAAGACAACATACTTGAAGAACATTAGTTACAGAGGAATAAGCTACCTTTGTTATATTGTTAGCCTGCAGATTCTCATAGCAAAAGATTAACAAGGGTTATTATTTCCAGAAGGGCTGACTGAGGAAAAGAAAAAGAGCAGTATTATAAGATATACAAGCTTCTTTTAGGAAGCAAAATAATTTGGACCATTGGAGACCATATCTTAATTACATAGTCGCACAACAGTGCTTCACAGGTAGTCCACAAGAATATTACTCCAGTTAGATTGAGACAAGTTTTGGACAGTTTTGAGATTTGAAAGCCTCTAGAAAATTGAACTTTCTCTCTTTAGGATGACTATGTAGCTTGTAAACACAGAACTACAGTTCTGAGTAGATCTTTGAGAAGACCTTCTCCTTTATAAAAGCTGACAGGTTAAATTCACTGCAGAAGTAGATTTAAGATTTCTCAATATTTGAGCATACGCTTCCACCTTCATCTGACATTTTGTATTAACTTTCATTTAGAACCACTTGAAATTCTCAAATGTATAGTACACTTATCCACAAATACTGTGAGAAATAATTATCAAGATTGCAAATGCTCTAGTCTTTGGCATACATGGACTGTATGAGTTAGGCATAATACCACAGCATGCACCAATACAGTACATATTTATTATCATTGGAAAGAAAGTAAATTATTCTTAATTTCATTAAAGTTGTAAAACAACAAGGCTCAGTAAAATTCAGAAGCAATAGATAAAAGGTCTTCAGCTCCCTCTGAAAATTCAATGTACACCGGTACTAATTAAAGTACTAAGTAAAGTAAGTGTTTGTTTAAAAATTGCAATAGTTTCAAACCAATCACTGTAGAAATGGTCAAAATAAGTTTCAGTTCTTCCAATTTTCCTCAACTTCTGTAAATCTTTCACAGAAATATAAATGCTTTTCCAGGGCAATTTTAAGCCTACATTTGAAAGTACGTTTACACGTCTTTACATCTAGATTGGCCCAGAGATAAGGCAAAGGTGTTCAATCAAGACAAGAGTGCCCCTCAGTGGCAGTATGTTACATAAAATACAACTATACGATACTTTACTTTAAAATAATATTCTGAATATTTATTTTCACCACTCAGGGATAAATCCTCCATTAAATCACCTTCTTTCAAAACTGTATCATTACTAAGAATCAGAGGTTTTTAGCACACACAATTTAATAATGAATGAATTTAAGTATGTACATCATCAGGTATAAATATTTACTATAAAACAACAGTTGCTAAGTATATTTGCCTATTATAGCTGACTGTTTTGTGGTTGAGTGTGTGCATGTGTCTACGCTTCCCTGTTATTTTTAAAGAAGAGAGACTGATTTTTGCATAAAGACTTCTTCACAATAATTCTGCAGTATTCAAATCGTTTATTTAGCTCTGTGTCATGAGCAGTAAGAAAGCATGCAGTAGTTCTTTAAGAACTTTAAAAACTACTGTATCTGAATTACCTGTAAAGCTTACTGTGTGTACCAGGTTGCATTAATTCACTCAAAGAGTAAAATTTTGTCATACTTTGTACTGTTCACACATACACAGCTTTCAAAGTCTACCCTGAAACCTGCCTAGGCTCCTTCCTCCACTCTGTGGAGATTTTAGAAGCATACATCAAGAATATTCACTACTACAGCCTTGGACAAACAGCACCTCACTGCAGCTGATCACTGGGAACAACTTACGGATACTAAACAATTGCATGGTAAAATTGGAATAGAACAGATGGCTGTTATATTTTGTATGTTCATTAGCAGTTGTTATCTAATCTGGTTATCTCAATATTCTTGTGATTTAAATAAAAAGAGGCCTTGCAGCATAACTATAGTTTAATTTTTTTAGGGCTAAATCATCTCCTCCATCACATTTGACATACATAATTGCAAAAAATGTAGTCATGGCTGATGACACCTAGTGGCAATGACCACAAAATTTGCATTAGCAATTATTTTACAAAACAGTATAACAATGCAATCATTTACTAGCTTCCAAATATCGTAACCCATGCCCAGGAATCCAAAACCTTCTGAGAGTTACAGTAAAGGAATTTTACTCAGGTACATCATGGGAAATTCTCTTCAAGTAAAGTAGTTCTACTTACTAATTGTAACTTTGTCTTTATCACCCAGCATGACATTGTTTGGAGTAAGATCTCGATGAACAATCCTCTTCTCTTTATGCAAATAACGAAGAGCTAGACAAAGCTTAAAAACCAAACAGAAAAGGCCTTATAAAGATTCTTAACTACAACCTAAATAAAGGCACATAAAATTAAATTTATATCTGATATTAGTGCCTGATATAATAAGCATTACTTTGTCATTTATTAGCCTAACAAACATAAACGGTGCTACTAATTACATGCAGGAAAGTCCTGGTAACAAAAAAAATGGAGGCCCTTACTTGGATAAATATATGCCATATTCTTTCTTCTGTAAACTGTTGTTGCTTTTCCTTCAAAGAGTGAAAGTGTTCTCCCAATGGCACTCCCTCTATGAGCTCCATGACTATGTACAATCTGTCATCTACATAAAAGAAAATTAGTTAACAGAACATTACATTTATACAGAAGGCATTTGAAAATAGAGTAAATATTTTTTTAAAACTGTTATTTTTCATTTTTTAAAAATTTATTTGTACTGACAAATACATTTTAATCATATTTCTACTCCTTGTTATTCCATTTTTTTCCTCAATTTATATCACAGGAACTATAAGGAATTCACTGTCTGATAATCACTCAGTGGGCAGGTATACGTAGCGAACTCTTTATAAAAAAGAAAGTTAAGACAATATGGCTGAGCAGTCTATATCATTCATTCTACTAGTCACTATAGCTTTTCTCCCTACTTACAATTTCAGTTGTAAATTTTCGATCTTTAACTCTACAGGATGAGAATGATGCTTTCTACGTGTTTACATTGCATCGAGTTTTACTGATAGATAAACAAATATAAACATTAGTTCTCACCATTTTTTCAATTTTAAAAGTATATTAGCCTGTGTAAACTGTAGCAATTCTTGAAGAAAATATTACCATTTATTGCTCAAATTTGACACACTGCTTGCAAGCTGTAAGTGGTTTTATTATATATTTCTATTTTTTCATTATGTACAATGTGGTAATTCTGTGCATTTATACTTACTTTCCAAGAAGGTTCTATAATACCGTACAACATTTGGGTGATAAAGCTATAATGAGGAAAGAAATGTAGATGTTTAGAATAGTTAAACTGATGGCACAGTATTTATAATGTTTAGCTAAACATTGGAAGGAAGGATTCCACAAACTTGCTTATGAACTGCCGTGCAGTAGACCTTCACTGCTACCCCAAACACAAAGAAGTGTTGCACATTACTAGAGCAATCAGGAGGAAAACACAGCATGATTTCTATCCACTCTCCCCTTAATAAGTGGAAGAGAGTAAATGAAGTTTGAAGGCAGGCAATTATGCCTGCATCAAAGTATTGGCTTTCTTAGCCTAAGAACACCAATGATCAGTCTGTTTTTTTTAATTTTCAGTTACAAAGAAGACTATCTTCTCACTGTATTTTAAACCAAATAATTCATTAAATGGAACAAAGACTCATCAGTTTTCTATCAAAATCTTAATTTAAGGAATCTCCCCAAAAAGTTCAAACACTGCCAACACAGAAAATAAGAATCTTTGGTAACAAGCATTTGCACTGCTGCTAGCACTACAGTAAAAAGGTTTTCAATATTGGCAGCATTCAGGTAAAAGGGGTCAATATTGTACTGGTCAGACAAAAATACTAACAGCAGCTGTAAGCCCTGCTATATAATCATACAATCATTTAGGTTGGAAAAGACCCTTAAGATCATTGAGTCCAACCATAAACCTAACACTGCCAAGACTACCACTAATCCATGTGCCTCAGCACCACATCTACATGTCTTTTAAATACCTCCAGGGCCGGTGACTCAACCACCTCCCTGGGCAGCCTGTTCCAATGTTTAATAACCCTTTCAGTGAAGAATTTTTTCCTACTATCCAATGTAAACCTCCCCTGGTGCAAATTCAGGCTGTTTCCTCTTGTCTTATTGCTTGTTACTTAGGAGAAGAGACTAATATCCACCTCGCTACAACCTCCTTTCAGGTAGTTGTAGAGAGCCATAAGGTCTCCCCTGAGCCTCCTTTTCTCCAGGCTAAACATCCTCAGTTCCCTCAGCTGCTCCTCACAGGACTTGCTCTCTAGACCCTTCATCAGCTTCGTTGCCCTTCTTTGGATGTGCTCCAGCACCTCAATGTCTTTCTTGTAGTGAAGGGCCCAAAACTGAACACAGTATTTGAGGTGTGGGCTCACCAGTGCTGAGTATAGGGTGACAAAGACTTCCCTAGTCCTGCTGGCCACAAAGTTCCTAATACAAGCCAGGATGCTGTTGGTCATCTTGGCCACCGGGGCACACTGCTGGGTCATATTCAGCCGGCTGTCGACTACCACCCCCAGGTCCTTTTCCACTGGGCAGCTTTCCATATGATAACTCACAGTTAATAATGCTAACAGCAGAATGCCCATACATGAAACTAGAGTCCATGAGACATACCTGCTCTTTGATGATGGTTAATTCAGAGACAATGCTCTTTACACTGCTGTCTCTATCTTTTTTGTCCTTTCCAAATGCTGGATTGTGTAAATTGACTTCTTTCATTGCCAGGAGATTTTGTGCATTATGTTTTCTAACCTATGAAAAAGATAAAACCCTTGTAAAATTAATATAGGATAGGGATAGAAAGGATATTATTTTGGCTACCAGATTAGTTATCAGAGTCCAAACCTGTCTCACAAAAGTTACAATCATAGCTTTTTCTGTGTACGATGTGGTTAGCCAAAAGAAATGGAGCCCCACAATGCAGGTTAGCAGTACACTGCTGAACTTGCCACAGTGTTTGAAGTAACATCATCTGTGCCCAGAGTTGCTTTTCAGATAAAACATGCTTGAATTTCAGTGGTTTTACACAGATTTGTTAGCCTTCACAATAGACAGAAATGCTGTTTGTGGAAAGGAATTAAAAGAAAGTAAAAGCAGAAAACCTAAGAGATACACTAGTCAATATTATAAATACAAAGGGGGACAAACAACAATCACAGTAAATACTAACAACAAGCCCAGATCCGTAAAGGCCTTTTGCATCTGCATTCCCCTACTGAAATTCAAAGGATGGTAGTGCCTAAAAGTGATATTAGACTCTTTATGAAGCCTCTCTGCAAACCTGTAAATTAATACCAAAAAGGAAGTTTACCTTATATACACTTCCAAAAGCTCCACTGCCAAGGTGCTCTAAAATTGCGTAATTGCCTATATGTTTTGTAGGTGCCTTATTCTGATTCATGCTCTCAATACTTTCAGCAATTTGCTTCAATTCATCCTCCTGGTTATAAATTAAATGACAAATAAATATAAAAAATTTCATGCCTTTCTTGTGCTAAGAATGTGCAAAGAATACAGCTTCTTAAAGCTATGAAGGTTTTTACTTACCTTTAATAAATTCAGCTTTGATACTAACTCTTCATAAGCACTGATATCACGCATATAATGTCCAATATCAATGAAGATTTCAAACAAGTCAGTAGGGAAAAGTCTACAAATGTTTAAATTTTGATATATTTTAGAAACAGTGTACACAGTAGCTATTAATCTACAGCAGAGACTTTTCAATGTTTATTATTACAATTTACTTTAGAACCTTATAAATAATACACTTATTTTTTACTAATCTATTCAGATATTAACGTTCTAACATCACATATATAGGAGTTAAAGAACCTTTCAAAAGTCAGACTTCAGCCTCTATTGGTTGGGTATTAATACAAATACCAGTTCTCTAAACAAGTATAAGACTCTTTAAAGTCAATGCACCTCCTGAGTTTCCAGTAATTTATCTATTTTTTTCTTATAGTACTTCATATTATGATTATTGTTACTTTATCTGAGTTCCTTCTTGTAATGCATTAAGTGATAGGATTAACATTTGTCTGCATTTAAAGAATCATGACACCCATCTTAGAATTTTTGTCCAAGTAGTACAGTCTAAAAGATGAAAACGATTGAGAAAAGCAAAAACTAATAGAGTAGGCAATATTTGATTAGTGACATGCTTAACTGAAGGTTTGTCTCTTTTTAAAGTTCTAGCAGAAGTAGAAATACAGAAAATTAAGGCATTTGGAAGAATACAAAAGACAGCAAATTAGTCCAGATTTATCACTTTCAAAAGTTGACACCAACCATGAACATTCATTACAAACTGTGACCCTTTCAGTATAAAATCTACTTCTTAGAAGTAAAAATAACACAAAAGTTATATTTAGAATTCTAGTAATTTATGATATAGAATAAAATGATATAGAAACGTTACCAACAGGCAGACGTCCTAGGCAGTATGATTACTAACCTAATCCTACAAATCAAACTGTTAGGTTTTACATGGCCTTTGTAGCCAACCTGGTGAAACTGTCATCTTAGTAGTAAAAATGGGTAATTGATGAAAGACATTTTCTCCTTATTGATCCAAACCTTTCAGCAACACTCCTAAGCAAACCAGCTTGATGCAAAGTCATTCCCATGTGAACGAGTGGAGGGCTCAGGAAAAATTTACTGCTCCCAGTTACTTGCTGCTATCCAAGGCTGTAACTTGTATCTGCTAATCTTCAGGATAAAAGTATGGTTTATCTCCAACAGTATTAAATCTGTCCTCAATATATTTAAAACATTGATTCATGAGGGAGAAAGGAGCCCCTACAGAGCCAGTTAGTTTCTCTGGCATGTATGCAATAGAAGTCCCCACACTGAACATCTAAATCTTGTAGGCTAGCACTGATGCAATGCAGAAATGGCTATCTATAGCTGTGGACAGGACAGAAGTCACCCATTACCATTTCTTCTGGTTGAAAATAAATGACATTTAAAAAACATGTCTTTCTGATTGATGACTTTTGAAAACTATCCTAAAGGGGTTTCACAAAACATTTTGTTAACATACCTTTTAAAGACGTGCCGATTCCTTTCCATACTGAAGAGAAATCTCAGGGCTCTGAATGCATAACACTACAGCAGGAAAATACTTAAATTAATGACAAATTTATACACAAATGGAAAAGTCACTAATAAACATCAAGGATTCCCCTTGACTTCACATGTCAGTAAACTTTGTATTTAAATGACTAGATAGACTACATTATTAACCTGATAATGAAGAGAGTAAAAATAATATTAAGTTCCTCTGGTATTTTAAAAGTAGGCAGGGCCATTTAAGAAAAAAAAAGGAAAAAAAAAGTGGGTGACTGTAGCTGTAGCACACACTGAGGAACATCTAAGTCTTCATCATCTCTTTTTATTTGCAAATACCTCAAGACTTGAAATCTGCTCTCTTCTCCAATGCTGAAAAGGTAAATGTAATCAGTGGTTTTGTAATGATGCAGTAGAAACAGTATTTTGCATTTTTTCTGAAAAATGCAGTGTAGAACACCGTGAGTTCTAACAGGGGACAAAAAAGGAAAGCAAGAAAGAGAGAATGGCCAACTTTTTTTTTTTTTTAATACTAAGTTCATCATATTTACAGAGATCTTTACGTACCTCAGTTTCTGTCTTTATGTACCTTAGTTTTAATATGATCCCTCCTGAAGAAAGTTTATTTTTAAAACAGCACTGGCAGGTAGTTAATGTGTATGCTTTTATGCAACTCATGCAACTCATCTTTAATCTTGTTTATCAAGAGTCAATAATATGGCACATATATGCCATACATGCCATCTTTGCCTCAGTCTTTAATAGTAAAACCAGTCATCCTCCCCTGCTGGAAGACAGGGATGAAGAACAGAATAAACCCCCCATAATCCAGGAGGAAGCAGTTAGTGAACTGCTACATCAACTGGACAGCCACAAGTCTATGGGCCCAGATGGGATCCACCTGAGTGCTGAGGGAGCTGG
>VYXH01004866.1:106786-118370 GCA_013397275.1 Burhinus bistriatus
AAAGCTGGTGAGGGGTCTGGAGAACATGTCTTATGAGGAGTGGCTGAAGGAATAGGGGTTGTTTACTCTGGAGAACAGAAGGCTGAGAGGAGACCTTATTGCTCTCTACAACTACCTCAAAGGAGGTTGTAGTGAGATGGGAGCTGATCTCTTCTCCCAAGTAACTAGCGATAGGACAAGAGGAAACAGGCTCAAGTTGCACCAGGGGAGGTTTAGGCTAGACATTAGGAAAAAATTTTTCACTGAAGGAGTTACCAAACATTGGAACAGACTGCCCAGGGAGGTGGTTGAGTCACCATCCCTAGAGGTGTTTAAAAGTCGTGTAGATGTGGTGCTTAGAGACATGGTTTAGTGGCAGACCTGGTCGAGTAGGGTCAACGGTTGGACTAGATGATCTTAAAGGTCTTTTCCAACCTAAACAATTCTATGATTCTATATGGCTGACCAAAGAAAGATGACTGTATAAAGTAAGCCAAAGGGAAATATATGGTCTTGATATCTGAAACAGTGCAAATAGTAAATGCCTTTAACATAATTTAGAATTACTTTATTTCATCAGTGACTAAAACACTGCTATAGTCCAGTGTGATAATTAGACAATGGTAACTGTGTCTTAGTGATAACTGCAGAATTAATCCCCATGTTAAAAACAAATCTTTCAATATATAGAAAACACATTAAATGAAGAAAATAAAGGCCAAATGCTACTTTCGAAGGAAGCAGGATACTTGAAATGTTACAGAAAAGGAAAAGTATGTTAATGCTGCTAAGCAGTTGTTTCTTTTACAGACAATGTTTTTTTTTAGTCCAAAGTAAACTCCCCCATCACAGGAGAAGGATGGTGTGTTATGATGTCTAACATCCCACTGAGAACCACAGTCACAACTTAGCTGTACAAACTAACCCAGACTGGCTGGGCCATAGGTACTACCATGAAAGTTTTCCATTTTAAAGATTATACATAGATCTTACTGTAGAAAGTCCATCAGTGAAAGGACATGATAATAGATTAATAATGAAATAAACAGATATTTTAAATGGCAATAATATTTGCCTTTCTTGCACTAGTATTGCGAGATTAATATTTAACATTTGTGATATGCTTCAGTTAAGGCATGATGATTTTTATATATGGTATGTATGCAGAATAAATGACTGAAATCACTGCCACCCTTGAGGTAATGGAGTAAGATCACTAAGGTAGTATGGTAGGAAGAAGCTAAAAATTTAATTGTTGAAAACACAGGCAATGGAGCAGTAAACAAACCAGACCAGCATTGCAAGAATTCTAAGAAAAACGCCTATGAAATTCAAAAAGGGATAGAGTGTACCATCAGCAAGTTTGCTGATGACACAAAACTAGGAGGGGTGGCTGACACACTGGAAGGCTGTGCTGCCATTCAGCGTGACCTGAACAGGTTGGAGAGTTGGGCGGAAAAAAACCTCATGAAGTTCAACAAGGGCAAGTGTAAGGTACTGCACTTGGGGAGGAATAACCCCATGCACCAGTATAGGTTAGGGGCTGACCTGCTGGAAAGCAGCTCGGTGGAAAGGGACCTGGGAGTCCTGGTGGACAACAGGATGACCATGAGCCAGCAATGTGCCCTTGTGGCCAAGAAGGCCAATGGCATCCTGGGGTGCATCAAGAAGAGTGTGGCAAGCAGGTCGCGGGAGGTTATCCTTCCCCTCTACTCTGCCCTGGTGAGGCCACACCTGGAGTACTGTGTCCGGTTCTGGGCTCTCCAGTTCAAGGACAGGGAACTTGGAGAGGGTACAGCAGAGGGCTACAAAGATGATTAGGGGACTGGAATACCTTTCTGATGAGGAAAGGCTGAGGGACTTGGGTCTTTTTAGTCTGGAGAAGAGAAGGCTGAGGGGGGGATCTCATCAATGCCTATAAATACTTAAAGGGAGGGTGCCGGGAGGATGGCACCAATCTTTTTTCAGCAGTGCCCAGTGATAGGACAAGAGGTAACGGGCACAAACTTGAAAGTAGGAAGTTCCATCTAAGCATGAGGAGGAACTTCTTTACTTTGAGGGTGCCAGAGCACTGGACCAGGCTGCCCAGAGAGGTGGTGGAGTCTCCGACTCTGGAGACATTCAAAACTGCCTGGACACCGTCCTGTGCAACCTGCTCTAGGTGTCCCTGCTCTGGTAGGGGCATTGGTCTAGATGATCTCCAGAGGTCCCTTCCAACCCCTGTGATTCTGTGATTGCAGTAGCTGCAACTGTATCGCATAGCAGTAACAACAATAATACAATGGCGATACAGATAGCAGTATGAGGATCGGAAGAAGGATTCACTAAAAAAAAAAATACTTATTGTTTGCATGAAACGGATTTAGTTTTCATACGTGATCATTAAGTCCATAATTAATTCACATGGCTTCATCTTTAATCCAGCTACAGTTGCTTATTATCTCTTGTGAGTTATTTTCTATCACATTCTGCTGGAATCTAAAAATGTCGGTGGGCATAAATGAAGCTCCTGACAGTTGTATGAGGCAACTGTACTGAGCATATGCTTCAGTTTATTAGACTCCATGTTAGTCTCATATATCCTCTAGGAAGATTTTTATTTATCTCACCCTTAAGCTGATTTAACTAAAGTGCACTACAAAACCTTCTTGCAGAAGAAAGGTACGTACTGCACTGAATTTGCACTCCAACCCTAATCTAGAAGAACTGCAATGAGAAAGATGACATTACAACGAAATTTTTTTTGTGGAAATGCCTTCCCTCACTACCAAGGCATGTCTACCTGATTAGAGAGCTGAGTAGCTATGTAGC
The DNA here is from genome assembly GCA_013397275.1 of Burhinus bistriatus. Taxonomy (NCBI): domain Eukaryota; kingdom Metazoa; phylum Chordata; class Aves; order Charadriiformes; family Burhinidae; genus Burhinus; species Burhinus bistriatus. The sequence continues at coordinate 109,577 of VYXH01004866.1, forward strand.
CATGTTAGTGTAAGGCTACACCAGAAAAAAGACCAGGTGAGGGGCAGGAGTCACATGTGCAAAGGACCTCCTCACATTTGCCCAAAGAAGGGCAACTGGAGCAACAGCAGTTTGTGTTCATCCCTGAACCCCAGACCACTACTTTCCTATAGCTTAGAGAGACACCAACACCATTTCACAGAGGCTGGAGAAGAGCTACCAGATAACTAATTACTACTGATAACTTTTAGCCCAAGTTGACTCAAACCAGTACATTTATGGGGATATTGACATGCAAAACCAAGAGCCATTCTACACTTATTAGCTCTATGTTTATCCTGTATTTAGATCTGCTCTACTTCATGTGATGTTTTCCTGTATTTTATTTAAAAGTCACAGTAAGGCGCTCCAGAAAGAAACAGATATTAGTAGTGCCGAATCTACAGTGAGTTTCAATGGAGAACAAGGCACTGAAAAGAAGATTTGATGCTGGGCAGCTGAAAAAGTGGAGGGAAGATTATCACAAGAAAAATACTCACTTTCCTTTACACTATATGAGGTGCCAGAAACAAAGTAGATCAGAACAGAACACCAGAAACTGAGTCACTATTTAACTTTTAGCTCCTGGGCCATTTGTTATTCCTGGTTTTGTTTCGGTGGGGTTTTTTTCCCCTTTAATTAAGTTTTACTGCACTTTAAAATAAACTTTAAAATAATAAAAAATTCTCAGGGACTGTTTGGGGCTTTCAACGTGAAATGATAATAAAGGAAGCTACCTGTAATAAATTAGCTTTCTCAGCATTCCTTTCTTTGTTTGGTAAAATCAGCTTTGCTATTGTATATATTCCATTTGCCTAGAAACAGAGAAAGGTCAATATTAATAGCACTCTTTTGCATAGAAATATTTGTATCTTTGACTATGTCTGGAATACATACCAGGGATTTTAAGAATGAGTTTCAGAACCATAGATTCTAGCTGATTTAAATACTACATTTTAAAATGCAGTTTAGAAACACAATCCTGGGGATGGAGTTCCAGGAAGTTATCTCAGAAATACCAAACTCTGAGGAAAAGAGAAATTGTTTGTGAAACAACAGTACGCCAATATTAAGCTGCACAGAGTTTGCTTTAAAAGACGTCATGAAATTCAGAATTTGTATTTCTCAATTCTGTGATTGCTCTTATTTACTAACCTATTTTGAATATGGCAAAAGCATGACAAGAGATGCCAACCAAAATGAACCCTGTCTGAACAAAGCTGTTTATTCTCCCAGACAACTAGATACATATGTTGGTATCTTTGTGTATATATCTCTGTGTGTAAATGTATAAAGAAACAGAGATACTAAACTTATATAAAGGAATATTTTCCATTCCCTTTTCAATGTGTTTTATTTGTTAATTAAATGATGGTGACAAATAAGAACAATTAAGTCAAATTATAAACTATAATTTCTTACTTAATTGAATAAAGTCTTCCTACCTGTACTACTTGGTAAGCGTTAGTCTCATTGAGCACCAGTTCAGTAATTGCAGCACAACAAGCTAAAATAAAAATTCAGATGTAACATTTAGAGCCAGATTCATAAAGATATTCAGATAGCATGGCGGGTTAACCTTAGCTAAGGGCCAAATGCCCATCCAGCTGCTCCTTCACTCTCCCTCCTTAACAAGACAGAGGGAGGAAATAGGATGGAAAAGCTCATGGGTCAAGATGAAGACAGGGAGGTCGCTTACCAGTTACCACCACAGGCAAAACAGACTTGAATTGGGGAAAAATAATTTAATTTATTGCCAATTAAAATAGATTTTGATAGCAAAAAAAAAACAGACACAAAAAATTAAAACAACACCTTTCCCCCAGACTTATCGTCACTCCTTCACTCCTAACTCCTCTACCCTCTCCTCCAGCAGCACGTGGGGGTGGTGGATGAGGGTTACAGTCAGTACATAACAGTTCCACTCTGCTGCTCCTTTCTCCTCACACTTTACCCCTTCTGCAGTGTGCGTCCTCTCCATATGCTGCAGCATGAATACCGGCTCCACCGAGGTCTCTCCCGTGGGCTGCAGGGGAATCTCTGCTCGGGTGCCTAAAGCACCTCCTCCCCCTCCTTCTTCTCCGACCTTGGTGTTTGCCCTGCTGTTTCTCACACACACACCCTTTTTTTTTTTTTCCCTTCTCCTCTACTCACTCAGCATTTTTGCCCTTTCTTAACTATGTTTTCACAGATGCACCACCAACTTTGCTAATGGGCTTAGCTTTGGCAAGCAGTGGGTCTGTTGTGAAGGCAGCTGGAACCAGCTGTGTCCAGCACAGGGCAATTCCTTACCTCTTCCCACAGAAGCCACCCCTGTAGGCCCCATGCTAACAAAACCTTGCCACCCACACCCAATACAGAAAGCTAAAAATATAAACAAGTTCTTAGAACTAAAAAAGACCTCTGTAAATTCAGTGCTTACTCTTTCTTAGGAGTCCTTAGGAAAGCAGAAGTAACCCAGAAATATGCTCCCCACTGGCAATACTTCTGCAATTTATTTCACATTACTAGCTCTTCAGAGGTAACATTCATGATAAAGTATTCAAAAACACTTACATATTATGTTACAGCTTTCAGGAAGATACTGCAAAGGCTCATGTAATCCTAGTAAGAATATTTTGCATTGTCTTTCTGTAGTCACTAGAAAAAGACATGTCCCTCCAGAAGGCATTTCAGAATGGATAGTTTATGTGCTATTGGGAAACCTCCTCTAAAAGCGATTCTCTCCATAACCACTGAGGAATCCTTGCCTGACTGGTAGTCTTTAAAATACCACTTTGAAAGAGTTCTGTCATAATCAATTTATGATTGATCTACCATAGTAAATTTGAATAGAGGGAGAACATGATCAAATAAAAATAATCTCAGCCTAAAAACAAAATAAAAAATATATATGTAATGTTTGAGATGCTTTTACAGGTGGAAGAAATATATACGATTCCCATGTACTTAATACTTTATCCTTTGCTTCTTTCTAAAAAAAGTATGCTTTTTGAAAATATGCGCTGATATTGCACATTTAGAAATAAACACAGCTGACTTGGTGCTCCCACTCCCTAAAGCAGGTATAAAAGTTTACAATTTCAGTTTTGAAATATTTTGAATCCCTTTGTGCAAGTGTAAGTAAACACATTACAGAGGATTAGGCCTTATAAACCTGCCTGCTTGAAGTGAGAAAGTATTTTCTTGCATCTCATCAGGACTCAAATCATCTGACAAGTGAAGATGTTGGATTCTCCCTGCTGCGTTCGCACTAGATAAACTTCCAACTGAAGAGCGATCAGAAACAAGATTTCTTTCCCTGGGAAAAAAAAAAAAAAATCAATTTGCAGTGTAAAAAAATGCTTAACATATCTTTGTTAACCATTTCTGATATTCTGAAAATTTGTATAGTTGGACTAGATGATCTTAAAGGTCTTTTCCAACCTAAACAATTCTAAGATTCTATGTTTTTCACTAAATTAGCTAATACACTTTGAAAAAGCAAACAAGCCTTTAAGCAGAAAATTCCTTTACCATGTTCATCAATTATATTCACAATTCTAGCTCACTAAATAGATGTCTGATTAATAGGGAAACTAAGTAGACAGAAATGATGTATTTATAATCTATTCATTATTTAGTTTATACACTGACCATATGAAAAACACCTTAAGATAACAATGAAATACGCATAGCTGAAAGAAATACTGCTTATTCATTATGTTCTAAATAGCCTTTTAATTTCTGCAGACATCACATACAGTTGAACAAAACAAAGATGCTGTTTGATAAAACAGGGCTTGTTGAAATATATCTTAAAATATGAAACAGTCTCATATAATTGCCACAACATTGAGGACTGAAAACCTACCCCTGTAATATATGAAGGAGCTGCTTGATTCCACCCCAAATTCGGATTTCCACACTAGTCTCAGGGTCTTCACAAACCTGTACTAGAATCCAAACTATACTCCATAGAAGTTTGATATGATCAGAATGGAGTAAACTGAGCAAGACTGGAACACCTTCATACATTTTTACTTGCTCTTTGATTTGTGACTCTGCACATAGGAGACGCAGCAACTCTGCTGTAAGCCTAAAAATAATCAGCAAGAAATTTTAATAATAACTCCATCATTACTTTGTATTGTCTGTTAGCAAAGGGAAAAAAACACAGCAAACATTTAAGAAAGAACTGAGACGTCCTATAAAAAAAGAAATTAAAGAACGCTGCTTAAACTCACTGTGAACTGATTAAAGTCACTGTTTAAAAAAAGAAAACTAAGAAGAAGGTCCAAATTTGCAAAAGGGATTAAATTATATTTACTGTTTGACTGTCAGCATAGGCGACCAAGCATACACAGCCAGGATGGAGGTGGCCAGCTGGACTGCAGTCATGCGTGGTACCACCTTCTTGTTAATGGCATTAGTACTACAAGTAGCACTGACTGCATGAACTTGTAAAGTCCACCTGTGAAATTAGAATAACTCCACAAATAATCATGGTTCTTCTCCACTATGGTTTGAATATTATGTTTAAAAAAGGGATTGGATATATCATTTAAAAGGTTTATACAAGATTTTCATTAAGTTCACTCCAATTAAGGTGAACTTTCCATAGAAATTATGGTTAGGGATTTCCATTTCCACTTGAAGCAAAAAAGCTGCATGTGTGTTTGATGAAACATATGAATTCAGATTCATAACTGAATTTAAAATTATTCTTAACTAGCACTGAACTTCATGAGCTCCCTGTCTACATTCAAATTCCAGTTTTTATAACAAACTTTTGGTTTACAGGTAATCTAAATTTCAAACCCAGATACAAAATAAAATCTTTTAGCATATTCAATTCCTTTATCTTTAGTCCTATGTAAAATAATTTACATATGTGAAATAATTAAGCATGAAATTTTAAAAAAATCTCTTCAGAATATTAATGCGATAGGATAAGTGACATATCATCAAATTTGAGAGTCTTTTGGTTTCTTACTGAAATGCAGATATACTACGCTCAACTAGGAGGCTTAGTTGAGATGAAAGGACATTTAAAGAACTGAAGGAACCTTTATGATTTTCTGGTAGAAGGGATATAGGGTCTGACCCAGCCTCTGGCATAAAGTACAACAGCTATAATTTTTGCAATTTTTTAGTAGTTTATATCAGGCATCCCAGGAACTGGCAGAGTTGAACGTGCTTTCCATCTAACCACTCAGGTCTGCCAGAAGGAAAGAGGAGATGCACCAAGAAAAGTGATTGTTATCACTTTATGGTAACATTGCAATTTATTTGCACCGCACTGTAGGCCATCAGAGGATAGAGAGGAGACAGCTTATAACAAAACTACTAGAAAAGATTTTGATATATCAAGATCTGACTGAAGATACATAGGCATAAGATCTTCACCTTGAGTATATTAAAGTGGCACATTATCTAATTCCTCTCAATAAACATGTCCCTAAATGAAAAAGTCAAAATATATTTTAACACAATCTACGAGCAAAGTCTCACCTTTTAGAAAGCAAATCGTATTCATGTAATATCACCAGCAAGTTCTCAACAATGGTGAGCTCACTTATCTTCTCCCTACATTCTGGACTACAAATTGATTATTTCTGGTATTTATATCAAATTAAATTATATGAAAAAACACATTGCTCTTTAGCCTCCCTCCTTACACATTTAACCAATATTTTTTTTCCTCAAGTCTTAAGTAATAATATCATATTGTGCACACAAATATTTAAAGCCACAAAAACATGCTGGGTCAAGAGTGATGCTGCAACAATTACCAATTTTTCCCATACAAAAAAAGTAAATGTGAATGCACAAAAGTAAAGACACAAATGTATTTCATTTGTTTCATACTAGAAATTAAGCACATTAGGTACATTTTTAGAAAATACCATTTCCATTAATATTTGTAATATACTCCAAACAATTTCTTGCCCAGTCCAAATCTAATATATCTAATTCTGTGAAGACAGTTAAATGGAAGTTGAGAATGTATGTATAACATCATTTAAATTAATACTGATATTTAAAAAAATTAAACTGAAATAGAATGAAAGAAATTTTGGAAAAAAGAAAATCCAGAGAAATCTTAGTAAATAAATTCTACTGATCTCAAGGAATTATATCTATTCTCTTCAGTTTTGTAATTTGCCTTAAGTTTTTCATTTAAAAGATTAAATTGTTGTAAAAGGCCGGAAGTCAGCAGAAAAATAATGTAGAAGCAGCAGCTTTTCTTCCATAAAACTATTAAGGATGAAAGATGCTGTATCTTCCTTTCCCTTTTTTTCCCTTGACACCAGGAAAAAAAAAGTCTTATCTTTATTTAAAAAGGTCAGTAGTGAAGACAGGATACATATACATGGATTTGAGTGTGTGCATTCATTATTTACTACACTGAACAACATTAAGCTCAGCACAAAAGATTTTTATATGCAGGAAATCAGTAAGAATTACAGAATCCTGCATAGAGATTGCAAAGAGAGATTCTGTGACTCCAGTCTTGCAAAGTCTTCACACGAGCAAGAAGACTGCTGCAAGGACCAAAGTTTCTATTTAGCTTCTACTGCTTTAATATAAAATTAAGGACACTTCATAGACCTCCACAGAACAAGGCCTCATTTTGAAAAAAAGTCTTCTTCATAAACAGCTGTTTAATATTGTGTCAAGAGATAACATTAAAATGCTTATTGTGAACTACAGCACATAAAGTTGAACCTACCTTTCTGCTAAGCTAGTCAGAGCAAGGAGGGCACCCAAAAGCACATTGCTGTCTCTGGCAGATAACAGATTTACTAAGGTCTGAAAAACAAAATATGAAACAAGATAAATAAATATACATTATACTCTTTTCTTTTACAACTCAAACACCTATAGAGTTATTTATTGAAAAGTCAAAATTAAGATACCAAATGCTTACACAATACACAAAGTCTTAGACACATTTAAAGTACACTTTAAGTACACTTAAATATACATATAAAGTCTTAGAATACACCCAGTCTTAGGACAAGCAAGGATGTTTCTTCTCAAACTGCAGTTAGCATCTCTCTTGACTGCTAAAGCATCTGTCCAACTTAACATACCATTGTAAAAATCTTGCTGTGTAAAACACTTCAGAACTCTAAATCAAGGCCTCCTGAAGCAAAAAGTTAATTTTCAGCTTATATTTAAACAATGCAGTATGTAATTTAAGGCCCTGCATATATTGTTAATGATTTATATCAAAGTAAATTTCATATTTGTCTAGATTCTATAAACATATATTGTCCAGTACTATCTGATCAGAACTGCCAATGTTTTACTGCATCATAATAGAATCACAAAGCACTAGTTATACTGATCTTGGTCTCTACTGTTTCTCAGTTTGGCCACAAACCAGCAATAGTTAAGTACAGATCCTTAGACTGGCGGTAATGTATAGCAAGGGATGTCTAGGTTGTCACTGTCTAGGTTGACACTGTTCCATTTAGACACAGAATACTTTGTAAGTGAAAAATCATAGCAGAAATTTATGCAAAAATCATAAATAAAAAATATATTTATATTAAAATATATATATAACAATTTATATCATAGTAACATGTAGCTCAGGACAGTGTAAACATGAGTAGTAATTTTTATATGAACAAGTTTAGTCCAAACATACTACTAATGCATCTGTAAAACACAGAACTGACATTATCTTACTTTACAAGCTTGACAAGGGAAGGAATTTACTCCCACCTAGATCAAATCTGAAAAGCATAAGTCATTCAGTTAAGTAGCTAATTGGTTACAATTAGCAGTTTTATAAAGCACTTACTTTATGTGCTCCACTTGCTATAACCCATTCTCTTTGATCTTTAACAGCAGCAAGCTTTTGGAAAATGTCTATGGAACAAAGGAAGTCACATAAATTGAAGCTTTAACACTTAATATTTTTCATTTTACTATCAGATAATAAAGCAAAATATTGGATAAGTTCTTTGAACCATGACTAGCTCATTTTACTTGTTATTTCAATGCATAAAGAGGTAATAATGTCCTAAGGAAATATTACTTAAGTACAAAACCAAGACATGCTTCACAGCAATTTCAATTTTTGCTTGTGTGATGATGCATACAATGAATCTGGTAATATCTTACTTAATGACAATCTCAAGCATTTAAAACATTTTAAGCCTCACACAAGAAGCTGTAAGTGCCCTTTTAGTTCATGTTATCAGCTATAACACTTACATGTCATGTTGACCAACTTGTCTACATTGTGCTGCTCTTCTCCATAATCAAGATAGCCATTTGCTACTGTTCCCATATACTACAAGTACGAGGGAAAAAATAAAGGATACCATTAAAAATAGTTTTAAGAATTCATAAACCTAGAGTGTTATGCACAGAAATAGCCTGTAGGTGGTGCATCTGTTTCACGAAAAAGGTAAGTCTGCAACATCCCGCATACTTTTGCTGTAAAACTTCTGTAAAACAGAAGAGATCTTGGAAGTATAAGAATTCAAAAAGCAAGCGTAAAATTCCATAAGAAGAAAATCCACTGAAGACTATCAAATACAACGACCCTACTTCTAGGGCCAAAATTCCCTTCTTTGCGAGTTGCTACAAGTCGATAAGAGTTTTCTGGGGAATTAATCACTTCATGTTTCTGTTCTCAAACTTTTCCCTCAGCATCTACTATTGGCCACTGTTTGGAACAGCCAGATGGATCTTCGGTCCACACAGCTAACAGACTCAGACTCTACAAAACCTACACAACTGCAGGGGAGGATTTTGTTTCTTTTTTTTTTTT
>VYXH01004866.1:118390-131207 GCA_013397275.1 Burhinus bistriatus
TTTTTTTTTTTTTTTTTGGACATAGCCAACTGGTCGGAAATGGTGGAAATAAGGTCAGAAATAACCTTAATAACTAACTGGTCAAACATATTTTTCCAGAAAATGAGAATTATCACAAGGATGTAATGTTTGTTAGTATACAAAATCAAGATATGATTCTCGGTATCGCTTATATATTGGTTTTACATATGCTGGCATTTTGAAATTTCCAGAACACCGTACAGGGAAACTACAGCAGTTTCAAGCAGATGGTACAGAGCGGCTAGAACTGCAGTAGTAGCACATAATTTAGAAAGAAAACTCACATGAGGAGGAGACTACTATGCAAAGTAATATTGGCAGTAATAATTTTATTAGTGTTTTCTACTAAACCACCCCAAACCACTTTTTTTGATCTAAAACTGCCCCAAAATGTTTTCAATGTTGTATAAAATAGTTCAGTGGAGAACTTTAGACTTGTGATTTGGCAAGAAGATTTGGATTCACAATTTACCTTGAAATTACTGCCACCTTCCAAATTTCTGAGGGATTTTTGAAAGTCTCAGCTATAACTTTTTTCAAAATGCATTTCAGAGTGCTGGAAACCCAATTAACACTTATTTTATTTTGCTGCAAAGAACACAAAAGATTAAATTCCCCAGAAGTTTAGAAATCATAAAAATTGCATCTCATGACTTTTTAAATTTTCTATGCCAGCAACACATGCATAGTAAAAATTATTATCAATTATATGATTTGGATTCCCGCCGCAACGGACTCTACTTGCAGATGTTGCCAATGTCCCAGCAGGCCATTGCACTTTGCAAGCTCCTCAAAAAGCAGGGTTAAGTATTAATGACATCTGACATTGGAAAAGACCATGCAGTTCCTGTGGGAACCATATCCATCAGAAGCTAATAATCTTTAATTCCTGCAACTTTGGGGATGTTTCAAACAGGTGATTGTCTGACCAAAGGGCTCATAGCACACTAGTGGTTCTTTGAAATACAAGTGGCTCCTTAAACATTAATGAACAGCAACTACATTCTAGAAAGATACGTTTTTTATAAAAATTCTGATTTTTTTCTAGAAAGAAACTCCCAACAATTTCAAAAGTATTCAAGATATGTCATATCCCACTGCTAAATTGCCACTGATGAACAAGTATTAAAAACCCAGGAGTAAAGCAGTATTAACACAGAGCAGTAACAGTACAGCAGTCAGTTATCAATAATGTTTCATCATGCAAAAGTACTGTAGTCCCCAAATTTAAACCTATTCAACATTCTGTCACTGTGCTTTTAACTTTGAAAAGTCATTTGCTACAGTTCAAGGTGACGCTACTCATCTTCCTTCAAAAGCCCACGGTTTCTTTTCACTGAACCAATTGTGAAGACTTTTCTAATCCTTCTCACACTTCAGGAGGCGTTTCTTAAGCCTCCTAACTAAAAGTCCTGAGTTAAACACTGCTAGATTATAACAAGAGCTGCTTTGTGCACTAGTGAAAAAAACCACACCAACTGTTTATGTGCAAACTGAGGAATAGACTCGCTTCTTTCCATAAACCAAGAATATACGCACACTGCTTTTTACGGTGTATTTCATTCTAATAATAAACTGACATGCAACATAATGGACAAAAGTACTATGAGGAATTCTACCTGAGCTAGATTTTCAATCCCACCCAAGCTGTGGAGCATTTCCTAAAGGAAAAATAAAAAAAATAATTAAAAAAGAGAGTCAAAATACAGAAAGCACTAGAATGAGAGAACACTAGACTATAAATGCTCTATTTGTTATGAATGTTGAGAAACCTTAACTCCAGTGGTCAAAGTCAATGGATTCTGGAGATGCTTAGCACCTTCAAAGTTCAGAATTACTTATAGTAAGTAGATAAATAAAAACACATTTTAAACATTCTAAAACTGGAAGAACAGTATAAGCTCTGGAACATGTGCAAAAAAACACACAAAACCAAATATCTTAACAAATGTCTCAGGCTTAGCCCTATGAATAACAACTATAATACCCAAAATAAAATTAAAAGCTAGTTGTTGGCAGTTCAGACCATTGGGCTGCCAGGAGGACTAGACAGCTTTCAGGTTTTTTCACTTACTACATAATGGGAATTTTACAGATCTGTATGGTAAAGTCAAGTATGGAGTCTAGAGCTCAGAGCAATGACCAAGCCATCTGTTATGGAGATTTACAGGTTTTTTGTTAGGGTTAGCAACAACAGACACTACATAAGAAATATCAGAAATAGAGCAAGTTTATGCAGTAACAGCGCAAATTCACTCTTGGAATCTGTTTGTTTGCAAATCATATCTTCACATATAGAAATATATGTACATACATATAATAATTATGCATCCATAAGAATGCACATTTTCATACACAAACACCAACACAACTCATTGCATGATGCTTATATGCATTCTCTATCCAAGCAAGAAACAGTATTTTGACATACTGACCTGATAGCACGGATCCCTTATTAGTAATCTCAAGCAGATTAATACTCTAAGAAAATGGATGGATGAAGCTTGATTAACCCAACCCCTGAAAAAAAAAATATTCAAAACATAAACCAAATACAATTTAAAAAAAGTTAAAACACCTAGATAAAACACTTTGATTCAGGAGTCAATCGACTAGAAGATTAGTGACTTAACACAGCTGAACAACATACTATACTATAGAACTTTTAATACCACGTATATTCAAACACAGTAACAGCTTTAAATAAATTTATTTCATTATATGAACACTGCCAGCAAACACTTACTATCACTGAACTGATGCAGGAAAGTACATGCTTATCTCTAAGCACAAACTGATCATGCTTTGATATAAACTTACTGTAAGTGTTTGGATCAAGGCCCAAAAGGGCAAAATCACTGAGAAACCACATATCAAACTTCAGTGCACAAAATACACTTGCATAAAAATACTAAAAACCCACATGGTTGCCAGAGAAGTAAAAATAGCTAGATTTGAAATAATTTTTTGAATTCACAATCTAACCTGGGCTTTAAAAAATCTAATGCCATTAGTCCTTGGAATAATTTGTTATTTAGTTTAAATCTTCTTGATATAGGATTATACTTCCAAATACAACTTCCTCTTTTATATTTCTCCATATAATTTTCCAGCACAAGACTTGGCAGGAAACGCAACTCGGATTTGCACAATGCATCCAGGGGCAGTAATCCTGCATAAAATACCAGTAATGGAATCACTATTTCCATTGTCTGTTGAAGGTATATATTCCCATTTTCCTACTTAAAATAAACCTAAAATTGGACATCTTTGCAGTGTTTTTTCGTTGTTGTTTTAACTGAGAGGACAGAATCTGTAATATCTGGGCAAGTTTTCAAGGAACGGAAGAAGTCTATGAGACATGGCAGTTCTCTTCCCTTTTTATCATTTGCAGCTGGGAACGAAGCCAATGGCTAAAAATATTTTCATAAAAATAAATGTTTTACAAATAGATACCAACAAAATCTCAGCCCTTCTCTGCCAATATTCTGCCCAAAGTAATACTGTATTTCATTATGCTTCCATAATTGGCCCCTTCAGGACAACACAAAACTTTCACGGAAAGAAAACAGCAACCATATACTGGTAGGTAAAATTTGTAGGTCAGATTTTAAAGTGGCCTGAGGATCATTACCACGGTGGTTCCATACAGTTATTCTTTCAAAAAGCTTTGACGCTTGACAGAAGTTAGTTTCTTTAATGGAGCAACGCATCGGTCACATTTCCAAGCAGGGACAATAAGTCTCTGACCCTGGTTAACATTTGAGAGCCTCTTCTACTATAGTTACATTTACAATACACGTTACTAGATACCCTAGTGTATATCCAGCATATGCCAGCAGGATTTTTTCAGCGTGCTTAGTTACACTCCTTATCCAAACTACTTACGCTAAGCTGATCACAACTTTCTTGTCAAAAGAACTACCTCCAAACCAGGACTTCTGCCAACACAGTGATGCAAGTAAGTGGGTGTGATTTTTTCTTGCACCCCAACCAACATAGTTATGCCAGGAAAAGTACGTAATGCTGATGAGGGTGACAGTTTCTGACACAATGCAATGGAAGTAGTTCCAAAGAGAGGACATCATCACAGCTATAGTAAAATATTTATAAAGGGCAATTAAATCACCTTTGTAACCACACTTACCTTATGGGTTTTACATACCTACTAATATATGCTTGTTTCATTAACCTTACCTGGGTGCTTTTATTTATAATACAAGGCTGTGTTTCCTATATCATCATCAACAGCAAATACCAAAGAAAACAAACCCCAAAATATGAGCTAGGTATGGCACAATGTATAAATAGAACTTGGGAAGAAAAAATGCAAGTTATTCTTAGATTTTTGGCAAATGAAGCTGAGCCACTGACATCCCACTGGTGGGTACTGAGATGATAAAGTTCACTTGCAAAAAAGGAGGTACCAAATTTATAAATCACTTGAATGATCTGTCTTAAACTCACCACTATTTAGACAATCAAAGATGAGATACCTAGTTCCCTAGTTAGTTCTGAAAAAGGGTTTAAGCAAACTATATGATTCTTTTTTTAGTGGTTTTTAGCTACTTCTGTAATTTCTAGCAGTTACATATTTATACCTTTAAATGCTCTAGGATTCTTCCTTTAAGCTTCTGTACCACTTAAGATTTTTCAGAAAATGTACTTGGGCTTTAAAAAAGGAAAACCACAACACACTGCAGTACAGTATGGTAGTATAAATCCTGAAAAACACAATTTTTTTTCCAGAAAATATCTTTTTCTAACCCCCCCATTTTTTTAAGGTCTTGCAATTCTTCCTCGTTCAGATGAGAGCAGCATAAGAAAGGGTTTTCCCTTTCTAATCCTGTTGTACACACTAATACAAATAAATATGATCAGTAGCATAAACTCAACTGAAGTTTATGAAACCACTAACCTTTCTATATATAGGCAGCAGTCCATAAAATACAAGTAAAAATCAGTAAAATAAAAATAAAATTACAAAAGCAAACCATAGATTATAGACACCAGATACGAACAAATGATGAAGGAAACATAGCAGATGTTAGAATTTTGGTCATCCAAATTTTGTCATACACCCAGGCCTTCCTTTTTCCGTCCCACTAACCCAAGCATTTGGTCTTCAAAGCCAACACAGAAGTGATTGTTTAAAACTGAGATTATGCAGAGATGTGAAGCTGGTAGTTTCCTCACAGAGGTCTACTGTTGAAACATATATGCCAACATATATTGTTGAAACAACATGAAACGTTATCCAGGCATCTTGATTCTTTGCTTAAGGCAAGAAAGCATGACTCTCCTCGGATATGAATGTGTTCAATATACTGACCTGCAGGTAAGTCTGTTCTTAACTAAAGCTGTAAAGATCTCTTGAAACAGCTTATGTTTGGGATGTTTGCTAAAATTTCTCTCATTCTTGTAGGTCACACTAATAAGGAAAAAAAAGAAAAATGCTGAATTGCTTATTATCTTGGCACAATATAATTTTAGATTGCCAAAACTCAACATTAGCAGGAAAAATTAAGAAATACCATATCAGCCATTGCAATGGGATAACGTCTGGAAATCTGAAGTTGTGTTAACAGCATGGAAGAACAGTCTGTCTCACACATAATTTGGGACTATTATAATGGTATAATATAGGCTTTCCAAATAAAGAAACCATTATTTTATTTAAATTGACAAAATTAACACTGAACAGTACACTGCTGAGTGGGAGCATGTGTCTGAAACTTACAAAGGCAGGAACATTCACAGTTAGGTTTAGAAAGTTAGAAATATATAATTCATATCTCAGCGGGTTAACATGAAAGTGCAAGTAAAAGACATAAGTACAAATATAAACACCTCCAACACCTCAAGAAGCTTAAGATACATAAAGATGGTCAGACATACAACACAGTATCGTCATATTAGCTTTTTTTTTACCTGAAGTTTTCAAGTTCAACAGCTTCTGTTGATTCTTGCCATTGACCACAGGGTTTTTGTTCATTGCTTTTGACATTTTGCCGAGCTCTTGTCACACTGGTTTGACCACTTCCAAAATGTATAGTTGGAAGCTAAGGAGTAAAGGGATAGTACTCATGAGTCAAATGCTGTATTTTAAGTTTTGTAAGAATATTATCAAGCAAAAGTTCTGACTTTAACCTTGGACCTATAATCTGCCATTATAAAATACACACACATCCCACACAAAACAAAACTGACGTGGTAGAAAACTGATGTAAAGCAAGGCTGGAAAACAAGTACATGGAG
The DNA here is from genome assembly GCA_013397275.1 of Burhinus bistriatus. Lineage (NCBI taxonomy): Eukaryota > Metazoa > Chordata > Aves > Charadriiformes > Burhinidae > Burhinus > Burhinus bistriatus. Next base: position 124,670 of record VYXH01004866.1, read on the forward strand.
ATATATAAAATGTGAACAAGTGTCTTTTGAAAAATTTATAATGGTGAAGCTCAGCAGAATGTGCAACACATGCTCATTATCTACACTGCCTACCTGTCCCACTTCTACAATTGCACAGACTTTATATACTTGCTAGAAAGAATGTGTAGTACTCAGATGTTTCAGCTTTCTGCTCAGAAGCAATTCCATGCCTCTATCCAGGAAGGGAGTGCCTAACTCCTGTCTCACATGGAGGATTCCCCAAGTCATTTTGTCATATCTTTTTACAGAACAGAAAGGGAGAAATTGCTCTGGCATTCCAAGGACTCGCACCCATCATCTTGTGTTGGTTTTCTTTGCTTCAAATAGCAAACACAAGCTTCACTAAGTGACCTGAGGTGAAGGAGATTTTACTGTGTCCTATACATTTCATGCATTGATATTTATGCCCTGAAGATTTTTAGCTGAAGTGTTATTCTCCAGAGACAAATTGCTTATGGTTAAAATGGTGATTTTTTTATTTATATTCTTTACCACTCTTCATCATGTTGTAAGCAATACTCTCTACGCCTACCTTCTCATGACATTGTGGAATGGCACTGAAGAAAACAAATCTGTTAGGCTACTTGACTATATGCAACAATAAAAAAAAATAGATTAAAAAAGTGACACCACATCCACTAACACATTTAATCGTAATGGAACACAATATCCTAAGTATCTGCCACAAACCATAATCACCATTACTTCTACAGCATGTTTAATAGTTATTGAAAAATACCTGTTGGTTGCTTGACTGAACACTTAAGAGTGACCGAAGTCTTTTAAGATCAGCATAATCCCTAGGACAAAACACAATAGCATAAATATATGTGTTAATAGTTACATAGAAGTACTTTTGTAAGAGTAAAGAAGGTCAACAAGTAACACTGCTACTGACAGAAAACAAAGTTTTCTAGTGTTGCTTAGTGTCCCCATTTTGCACAGAGAAGAATTTATAGCTTCTCCAGAATGCCTTAAATCAACAAAGGTGTAAATAAACTGTGTGACCAGAGTAACAGTTGTCATGTTTATACTGCATTTCAAATTAAAGCATTCTGCTTTGGCAGCTAGTGCAAATTCCACATGGGTCCTGCTGAAGTTCAAAGTAAGACATCAGATACTATACCTCATAGAGATCCCAAGAGGTTTTTTGTCTGTTACTTTTTCTGTGCTCTTCAACTTTTTGTCCTGATCAGGCATTGTGTATCACTATTACCAGAGGGCTAAAAACTCATTTCCTTAAAAAAAAAAAGTAAATGATAGAATTATATCATTGCAGCAAAAGCAACAAATACTTATTTACAGAACCAACTGACAAAACTTTAAGAAAAAAACCAGCTGAACCATTTTCTCAACATGAACCCTTAGACATTATATGAGGATATCCTTTAGAATTCTAGATATTAACAAGAAAATAATTAACCTAACATATAGAAACCTTATTTTGCCAACACATGGGTAGATGATATTGGCTGTCTTACTATTACATTTCACTTTTATTGGGATTTTTCCTCTTCTTGTGTACTATTAACATTATTTTTCACCATGGATTATCCACTTATGTTATAACAGTGCTTACAGGCTGACATCAAGGTTGTATCATACAAGCTGTTGTCCAGATAACAGAGAATTTAACAAACAACCTAAACAAACAAGACAGATGAAGGGTAAAAAAAGCAGGTATCTGACAAATAAATGAGATGCATACACCATGCAGTCTACCAAAGAACCACCGATATTTTCAGTAGTTTGGAATCTGGGTCTTCTGAATTTCAGCTGAATGCCTTAAACCCTATAGTGCCCAGCTTTTCTTGCAGTGGGGCCCACAGCTTATTTCTATAGGTAAGCACAGCTGTATGGCCTGGTCTCATCAGGGCCATTACCGCATATTAGAGCCACTGCAGACAAATGTTCAGTCTGTGGGTCTGAACCTGGCAGGAAATCTTCAGCCTATTGCTTGCATAGTACACAACATTTGTTCACTGGAAATCTTATAAAGCCCTAGAAAGAGATAGAAAAACATAGAAAGAGGATAGTCAAGAGGAATCTCTTGCTGCCTTGAAAGCAATTATATGATGCAGATCCTGCTCTGAGTGAAAGAAGGATGGTCAGGAGCAGGCTGGGGCTGAAGAATTATCCCTGAGAACTGCATACAGCTGCAGCATATTGGTAGAACACCTCCAATTTTAAAAAATTAGGATATAATACCACTCCTGATCCTTTCTACCCATTTACTATTCACTAAACATGGACCGTTTGGATGTTCCCTTTGGTGTCTCTTTAATAGGATTTTCCATATGAAATATGATAGCTTGCTTTTCTCTTTGTACAGTGTGGAATTCCTCTGCTATTGATTTTTATTCCTCTTCCTCTAAAGGCAAAGAAGAAAACCTGGCAGGAAATAAAAGCATTGTAAACTACCAGAGGCTGCTGCTTCCCAGCTGAAAATCAGAGCTATTTTCCCAATTACACATTCTCCCATCAGACACAGAACTACCCAAAATGCAACTGTTGACAGTATGAAATTGTGCGCCCTATTAACTCACTCTATTAAGTGGCCTGTAAGGCCAGCTCATCCGTTTCTATTCTTTCGAACAAGCCTTTATCCTACCACCCCCCAACAGAGAATGATTGCTCTGGATCTCCAGGAAATTCCTCCTCTCTCCTCCACGCAGCCACTCAAAAGGGTTATTAAAAAACACTTCGGAACACTTCTGCTGTACCAGTTACCACCAGGGAATGGATATAAACAGGATCTGTTCTACCAGTCAGCAGCCAAAATTCCTGAATTCAGATTAAACCAAATAAAGTTAGTTCAATTCATTTATTTCCTTTGCTTCAAAAACAGTAGAAGTTAAAAGAAGCCAAGCACACTGCTAAGCGTGTTTACGAATCCTCATGAGTAAGAGCTTCCATGTATTGTTTTAGTGATATTTGTATTTTATATCCTTTCCCCAATACCCCAATCCATTTGGCATATTACTGAGGCATGACACAATGCAATCATCACCTCACATTTGCACACTAAGAAATACTGTGAGACTCACAAATTATCAACTTGCTCTCAAGTACGTATGTACAAAGAACAGACTTCAACCAATTAAAGAATCACCAAACAAAACCACACACAAAACAACTTGTCCATGAGCAAATACAGTTAAATCTTAAAATTTTCAGCATCCCATTTAAAAAAGTAATCCTTGGGTTAAATTTCGAAACCATAACTGCAGGATTCCCAGTACGGCTAGGATTTCATCCAAAACTATTAGGTCTTTGTGATTATTTACAAAATCTTACAACTGTAGACCAACCTTGCTTTAGGGCTGCCAGTCCAATGCTTTTGCTGTTTGTGGTACTTTAGTAAAGATTAAATAGAGTAACAGCTAACTAAAATTTTAAAGGTTTGTTGCCGTTATAGATCCGAACATCCCTATACAAAATTGAACCTGACAAACATCAAACCAAATTCCCTTCACTGCTGTCTGAGAACGAAGGGATGCAGCCCTCACCCAGCTCTGAGGACTCATCCTGCAGTTACCTATTTCCTAGAAGCTGCTAAAGCAGCGCGAGTCAGTAAGCACTTCAATAAAAAGAGGCCAGCCCTGGCCACAAACTGACCCTGCACAACCTCTTTGGTCTGCCAGCACAGCATCACCACAGGTGCACAGCTCACTGGATTAGGAAACCTGATTCAGATTGCAAATAATCTCTCCTACTTTAACCCTGATTACCTTATAGCTTGTCCCCAAGTACTTCTGTTGTACTAGGACAGGGACAATATGCAGAAAAGAGTATTTATCCATGCAGCTTAAAGTGTTGCGCCCTTCAGCTTTACTACAGAAATAAACCAGTTAAATAACAGGCAGCTGCTGGTGAAAATGGCAGTCCCTTTGCTTTCCCACCCCAACCTCAGCCACTCACCTCTGCATCTTCAGCTTTTTTGACACAAACTTGAGCCAATTTAGAGAGCTAAACAGAACGAAAACCATATGCTTCTCTTTGTAAAGTTAGTTTTCTACCAATTTAGTCGCTGTTGCAGTGGCCTGATGAGTACCTCTGCTGACAAGGCAGGGGGCTGGAATGCACAGCTGTAGAGGGAGAAGAGCAGAAAACCCTTTCATCAGTAGCCAGTCGTTAAATCAGGTAGGTGTACTAGCACCACACCTTGAGTGAGGGGCAGACAAAAAGGAAACAAGCCCCTGTTCTCCTTGTATCAGCCATAAACCTGAGAGAAAACAGACATGAAATATTTCCTGACCTATTCTCACAGTTACTTGATTTTCTTGAAATCACTGAGTAAGTTCCCACCCCTGTGTCTTCTGTACTTGTGCCAGCAGAAATTTCCATGCAGCCAGGCTATTAACTACCCTCATAAGTATCCCCCGGCTATTAAGCCAGCCCCCTGAGTAACGTGTAAGAAACAAACCAAACACCACTCGCATTTCACTGAGGTTATGCCAGAAAAAGATTGAGATCAGACAACTCTTTAAAAGAACAGAAACACATTAAAAGGAAAATGTCTTCACAGCATAGAGTCTTATTCAATTCCATTTAAAACAATAAAATGAGAGCAATATTAACTAATTCATTTTAACTGGGAATAATTACATTTAATTAGTTATGTTAATACAATTACATAGGAAGAGAGATGCATTCTGATAGCACTGGCATGCAGGTTAGGACAAGAAATGCTTCAAGAACCCTGTCAGAAATCAAAGAATTCACATGACGAGAGATGGGAGACAAAGGAATTATCACCCCAGGCTTGATCTGTAGCCCATCTCTTAGATGACACAAGCACATAAAGCTTCAGAAGGCGAAAACAAACCACCAAATAAAAAAAAACACAAAGACATGTTGAAGGATAAATCTACCACCACAAACTACAATGTAATAGTTAGAAACTCTCTTAAACAAAAAGATGCCTTACATTCTTTATAATCTTTATTAATTACTGGATACAGATAGTTTGCAAGCTAACTAGTTGCTTGATTTACCCTTGAACTCATTTCTTAATCACTCCAGTGGCTGAGTTCCACTATCTAATTATACATAGAAGGTTAACTGGCTTAAGCTGGATGAAGAAGCAGTAGATGTGTTATACCTTGGCTTTAATAAGACTTTTGATGCTGTTGCTAGATAGGAATGTATCTAATACCATAAGCTGGGTGCGAGGGCAGATGAAAATTCTCTCTTGGTCTTTTAAGACCAATTATCAATATATTATTGTCAAAATAGAAATAGCAAAGGAAGCAAAAAAGATGGCGAAAAATTCCCAAATGGTACTTCTCCTTCTCCAGTCTGATGAAACCAAAAGGAACTCTGGACTGCTTCCCCTCTTCTTCTCAGAAAGCATGGCAGTCAGAAGGATGGGTCACCACCGGTGACAGCCTGTGTCTAGGAAATTCTACACTGATGAACTCATACAGACAATGTTTGAAGAATATTTCTTACACATTTTATTGACTGAATCAATATGGAAATATGCACGTTTGCTATACACAAAAACTTCCACATGCATATAGTTACCTCAAATTTTACTTTAATAATTTCTGTGAAGGTTCTCTGGAGATTAACTAGGATCCAATATTAGGTTCCTGCTTTTTCAACAAATCAAAATATTCAAGCCACTGCTGGTTTGGGGTTTTGGGGTGTGATGTTTGTTTTCCCTCTGCACCACCCCAGTTCCAGTGGAGCCATAAATGGCCAGGTCTATTCTCAGATTCCGGGACCCACGCAAGTCTTGGGACTATTTTCCAAATCATAACTTTATCTGTAGATTCTGCCTACCCTGTTAATTTGTAGCTCACAGACATAGAGGAAAAAAAAAAAGAGGTTTTCTGAGGTCTAGCGAGTAGCTCTGTATCAACGCAAGGATAATACATAGCTCTGTGAAATTCATCCTCTCTGTCCTCGCTACCAGGGAGACCTTTTTAGGGAACTGTACTGCTACAACTTAAGAGCCTCTGGGAATCCTAAGAGACTGTTCGAAGTCTTCTCAAGGCTCAGAGCTGGTAAAGGTGCAGGGCTGGGGAAGATGCCATTAGGAGGCTTGGGGGTGGAATGGGGACAGAGTAACCCTTATTTTAGAGGCATTTTAGAGTTTGGTAGGCGAGATTCAGGACTGAGCTGCCCTCTCGGGCTGGCAGGCGGCACGCCGCACAAACCGGGCGTCATTTAGAAGCACAGAGATTCCCTGCAGTTTTCACATCGTACTCACGACTAAGCAGGCCTGGCTCAGCATTTGATTTTTTTTTTTCTTTTTTGAAATGTTTTATACCAAATTGCTCGTTTACATACATTCCTAAATTCCTAACGTTATCTTTCGACTTTTCCAACATGAAGTTTGAAACCTTTGTCTCTCCGTGACTTAAGTCGCTGAAGTACACCATCACCCGGTAACTGCGAGACAAAACCTCGACACGCGGAGAAGACAGCAGCCTAATTTTGTTGCCTCCTTCGTCCCCTCCCCACGCCAACCCCCGGTATCTGCCGCGGGCGGTGGGAGGGGGGGGCA
>VYXH01004866.1:131234-168492 GCA_013397275.1 Burhinus bistriatus
AGCCCTTCCCGGAGGCCGGTCCCGGGGAGCGGGGCTGACAGCCGCCCCCGCAGCAGAGGCCGACGACGCTCCCCTCCCGCGGTCCCCTGAGGGAGCTGCGCCCGCCGCCCGGTTGCCGTTGGGCCCCCCCCCGCCCCGCCCTGTCCCACTCACGTCGCGGCGCGCGCTCGCCTCCACTCGGCGTCCGGCTACAGAGGACGCTCCCTCCGCCGGGAACTGAACCCCGCCCCCGCGGCCAATCGCGTCCCGTCTTCTTCGACAAGAGCTCGGCTCGCCGGCCAATCGCAAGCCGCCGTCTTCCGCGGCGGCCGGGCAACCTAGTAACCTCCGACGCCGGCGGCCGTTGCCATGGTTACGGGGACGCCAGGGCCGCGGCAGGGCCTCCCCTTAGCAGCGCGCACCAAAAAAAAGAGAAAAAGCCGTAATATAGTTCAGTAGATTTTTATTGCTTTTACCAACTTTCTGAAACATTACAAAAGATAATTTTATTCTAGCAGTAATTAAAACAACGAAGGCTGGATCTTTCACATTAAAGACAAGTCTGAGAGTTGTGTTTTCTGTATAAACTGAATATTAATTCTACATTTGGAATAATGTTTTCATCTGCTTTGGATTTTGTTATAAAGTAAGAAAACATCAATGTAATTAGAAAAGCAGTCATAAAAAATTCGAACCGTACAGTATGTAATCACATTTCAAATAATCAGTATTAAAATCAAAATTGTAGTTCAGCTACAGATGCTGAACCCTGGAAGACACCTTTGCACAGGAGTATCAGCAACAATAGAAACAAAAATATTATAAATGATGTGTCTTGCCAATAAAATCACTTAGAAAATTATTGATTTTCAAACTCATTCATTATTCCAAACAAATGTCACCAGATACTAAATTCAGTATGAAAGTGTCTTTAGATTAACTTCAATGCCAACTAAGAAATCCTACAAGTTTTCACTAAAAATGTTACAAAATAAAACCGACTTAAAATTACTAAGCAATTTGCTTTATTTATAGCACTCCTTTTATGCTGACTCAAAGCCGTGTGCCTCGTCTTAAAATCTGCCGTAAAATAAATTACTGTTGGTATAAACCAAGTATTTCACACATTTGTACTGTACTTGATAATGAATTTGACCTAGATGAGTAATTAAAACATTACTAATCACATGAAGCAAAAAGAAAACTAAGTCATTGTGGTGCTCATCTAACAGCCTACATTTGTGAACTGAAAATCATGAACCATTTATCTTATGATTTACAGAACATATGTACAAGACAACCCTTTAAAATGGCGCAGGCTCCACGACGTGACACCTATTTGTTACAGATACATTTTACAGCCTGTCGAACCTGCCTTTGCAAAGGGCACGAATTAGGAAGCTACCGTATAAAGACAGAGATGCAGGTGAAGCAAATGGTTAAGTTCTGGCAGAACTTTCATTCAATGTAGAAAAAATGGCCAAGACATTTGGTTGAAAAACCCTCCACTAGGGCACCAAATTCTACCCCAACAGGTTTTATGACGACAAACTTGGCAATTTGGAACATTTCACTGAACAACCTTATGTTACAGCTGCAAAATTAATCTAGGAAGAAAGTATAATTAACTTGGGCATATGTAAACAGAATGAAAAGCATGTCATTGTAATACACAGGAAAATATTAAGAATGAGTTTTGTAGAATATAATTTAAACACGAAACTGCATTTTTAGTGAAATATTTTAGACGATAATTTAATGGAGTGGTCAAAATTAAGACCTACACTTTATGTAAACATTCATATTTATAAATAAATTAGAAAAAGAAAAGAAAGAAAAAAAAAAAAAAAAAAGAAGAGGGACTTCCTGAGGTGGCTCTGCAGCCAGATACACAGTAGCACTAAGCTCCATTCCGGGAAACCAAGGCATCTAAAAAAAAAAGTGCAGGACTGTTTACTTTCCTCTAACTGTTGGAATGGAAATACATTGGCGTAGTTTTTACAGGGCTTAATCCCTATTAGAAAAAAAAAAATCATCAGTGCACAGCCATTATCACTGCTCTTTTGCATCCGTTAAGGCAGAAGTTCTATCTACATACAGTAAACTACGTCCTTAGCCGTTTAATACTATGTGTGATTTTAAAGCAGAGAANATGTTTTATACCAAATTGCTCGTTTACATACATTCCTAAATTCCTAACGTTATCTTTCGACTTTTCCAACATGAAGTTTGAAACCTTTGTCTCTCCGTGACTTAAGTCGCTGAAGTACACCATCACCCGGTAACTGCGAGACAAAACCTCGACACGCGGAGAAGACAGCAGCCTAATTTTGTTGCCTCCTTCGTCCCCTCCCCACGCCAACCCCCGGTATCTGCCGCGGGCGGTGGGAGGGGGGGGCANGACGCCAGGGCCGCGGCAGGGCCTCCCCTTAGCAGCGCGCACCAAAAAAAAGAGAAAAAGCCGTAATATAGTTCAGTAGATTTTTATTGCTTTTACCAACTTTCTGAAACATTACAAAAGATAATTTTATTCTAGCAGTAATTAAAACAACGAAGGCTGGATCTTTCACATTAAAGACAAGTCTGAGAGTTGTGTTTTCTGTATAAACTGAATATTAATTCTACATTTGGAATAATGTTTTCATCTGCTTTGGATTTTGTTATAAAGTAAGAAAACATCAATGTAATTAGAAAAGCAGTCATAAAAAATTCGAACCGTACAGTATGTAATCACATTTCAAATAATCAGTATTAAAATCAAAATTGTAGTTCAGCTACAGATGCTGAACCCTGGAAGACACCTTTGCACAGGAGTATCAGCAACAATAGAAACAAAAATATTATAAATGATGTGTCTTGCCAATAAAATCACTTAGAAAATTATTGATTTTCAAACTCATTCATTATTCCAAACAAATGTCACCAGATACTAAATTCAGTATGAAAGTGTCTTTAGATTAACTTCAATGCCAACTAAGAAATCCTACAAGTTTTCACTAAAAATGTTACAAAATAAAACCGACTTAAAATTACTAAGCAATTTGCTTTATTTATAGCACTCCTTTTATGCTGACTCAAAGCCGTGTGCCTCGTCTTAAAATCTGCCGTAAAATAAATTACTGTTGGTATAAACCAAGTATTTCACACATTTGTACTGTACTTGATAATGAATTTGACCTAGATGAGTAATTAAAACATTACTAATCACATGAAGCAAAAAGAAAACTAAGTCATTGTGGTGCTCATCTAACAGCCTACATTTGTGAACTGAAAATCATGAACCATTTATCTTATGATTTACAGAACATATGTACAAGACAACCCTTTAAAATGGCGCAGGCTCCACGACGTGACACCTATTTGTTACAGATACATTTTACAGCCTGTCGAACCTGCCTTTGCAAAGGGCACGAATTAGGAAGCTACCGTATAAAGACAGAGATGCAGGTGAAGCAAATGGTTAAGTTCTGGCAGAACTTTCATTCAATGTAGAAAAAATGGCCAAGACATTTGGTTGAAAAACCCTCCACTAGGGCACCAAATTCTACCCCAACAGGTTTTATGACGACAAACTTGGCAATTTGGAACATTTCACTGAACAACCTTATGTTACAGCTGCAAAATTAATCTAGGAAGAAAGTATAATTAACTTGGGCATATGTAAACAGAATGAAAAGCATGTCATTGTAATACACAGGAAAATATTAAGAATGAGTTTTGTAGAATATAATTTAAACACGAAACTGCATTTTTAGTGAAATATTTTAGACGATAATTTAATGGAGTGGTCAAAATTAAGACCTACACTTTATGTAAACATTCATATTTATAAATAAATTAGAAAAAGAAAAGAAAGAAAAAAAAAAAAAAAAAGAAGAGGGACTTCCTGAGGTGGCTCTGCAGCCAGATACACAGTAGCACTAAGCTCCATTCCGGGAAACCAAGGCATCTAAAAAAAAAAGTGCAGGACTGTTTACTTTCCTCTAACTGTTGGAATGGAAATACATTGGCGTAGTTTTTACAGGGCTTAATCCCTATTAGAAAAAAAAAAATCATCAGTGCACAGCCATTATCACTGCTCTTTTGCATCCGTTAAGGCAGAAGTTCTATCTACATACAGTAAACTACGTCCTTAGCCGTTTAATACTATGTGTGATTTTAAAGCAGAGAAGGTGTAAAATGAGCAGCGTATCACTTAACCATAGATTATCAGTGGGGTTTTATGCACTTAATACCAGATCTTCTTCTATTCATAAGGGAAAAAAGTGCAAGCATAACATGCTACTGACCAAGAACACTGGAACTAAAGGTCACTGTAAACTGCTTTGCAAGTCATGGTATTTCTGGCAGCATTAAAATATCTACACAATTAAAATTAAATAAATACTGTGATTAGACTTGTGGGGCTTTGGTTTTGTTTCCTTTCAACGTTACTAGAAAAATAGCCACTTCCTGTAATATTGACCAAAATTTAACCCTTCTGAAGTAGAAGCCAGATACAAGATGTGCAGCACCAGGGAACCCTGATTTCCGGCACCAAAAGAGTTAAAAATCTAAGAAGCTTGCAGTAATTTTTTGGGTCTTTGGAAATTGCTGTAGGACTGTGAACAAGAAGTGTAAAATACTACTGGGAGGACTGGTACAAAAGTAACATATTGTGGATAACGCTATGTAAACTGCCCAAAATGTCTTCCCTCTTTGATTCCGCAAGAGCTACCTAGTAGTCAACAACTGACATGCAGATGTTTACTTTTTTTTTTTTTTTTTTGCATAATGCAGAAAGTTTTGGGAAACCATCTGCTATAGTTTCACTGTATCTCAGGTGGACTAGAGGGAAAACATGGGTATTTTCTGAAAGAGCACATACTCAAGCTAAGGCACAAGCTACACTATTATCCAAGAACAAAGGAACATGTATACAGGTCGTTACACAGTATTAGTCAAATTGGTAATGCAGACCTCACTTGCTTTGCCACTGACCTGAGCCTTTGTTATGACAGTTTGGATAGCATTATTTGTATTGCTGTACACTATGATTTATTTTCTTTAAACTGTCTTCTCGGAATTCAGCCAAATGAAAAAAGAAAAGAAAAAAAAAAAAAGAAAAACATCGCTTAATTACATTACATTTAAAGGGAATGATAACTGTCCATTTAACTTAAATGCTATTTTTAAATGTTTCTATTTATTCACACTGATTGCTTTATTTTGTAATACAAAATTATCTTCTCTCCAAGTGAGACTTGGCTGAAGAGCACCAAAATTCCACCTCAAGTGGTATTTTCAGATGAACTCTGCCCTCCTCCAGAATCAGCTCCTATTGCAGTTGTTGAGAATTTTACCACGTGGTCCATGGTAAAACTCTCAACTTTGCCAAAAGCAGAATTAAGCAAACAGCATCTTCTAATTTCAATGAGCACTGATTCTAATTAAAGCCATTGTAATACATCCAGAAAGGGCTGGTGGCAATTCAGAATGTGAAGAGATCATTTCACAAATTAAATCCAAAAAACTAAGGCGTAAGGCAAAAAAATATTAAAAATAGAAACTGCACAGGTAAGTGATCAAGATTTTCATTTATACATAAAATTCTCATTATTTCAACTGTTATAATGCTAAACACTAGAACTTGAAAACGTAAGTACAATAAATGCACTGACTGCACCTTTATCAGTGAGCCCCAAAAAATCCCATTTACTTTAATAAATGAATATTTACTTTTTTAATCCATCTTACATGATAAAAATTTATACTAATTAAAATAAATAAAATGTTTTAAAAATAAGCTGGTGTGCTATCATATATGCCCTTTACAATGGAGAGGATCAGAACTGTACACACAAATACCACAAGCAATTTGTATTCCATAAAATAATACTGATCATAAATCTATTAGAGTTAAACTACAGCTAATTTAATAAAATACACAGTGAATTTAAAAATTAATTAAGCAAGAAATGTATTTGATGAGAACACGAAATACTCTGAAGTTTCAGTCAAAGCTGAGTGAATCAGACTCTGAAAGTCGATGGGAAAATGTAAGTAAAAACAGGAACAAAAGCATTCAAAGTACTAGTGTGGTAAGTATGTATAACTTCCCATAGACCAAATTGCTGTCTGTAAATCCAATTTATATTGTGTAAACATGGAGTGTCCAGAATGACAAATACTGACTTGGGACTGTAACTACAATTACTGCGCTCATACTGCTACTGGGTAACAATGAAAAATCAAGAGTGAATAATAATAATAAAAAAAAGTAGCAGAACAGGGTATTTATACATATTTTAAAGATTAACTAACCGCCTGACTTGGGGCTCTAGGCCACTTCCATAAAGTAGGAGAGACAGAATCCAGAAAACACTAGCATGTAGTGGAGACATAAAACACAGTAGTTCTTGTCAACAGCACATTAATATTTGTTCTATGAAATCACCAAAAAAGTATACCCTGCAAAAACCAAGCAGTAACTGCCTGCATGGAAAACAAACTTCTGTAGCGCACATTATGAACAGAGGTACTGCAAAATTTTAAGCAATGTGGACCAGTAATTGTCAGCAAAAGCTGATTTAACTTTTATGCACATATTGATGATTGAAAATAATATGCATTCATTACAATCTTCCTATTTAAAAATGAAAATAAATTTTCCAATAAAATAAATAGCTGAAGTGTGATTACCATTCATCTTACTTGTAGGAAAATCATCTCATTATGCAAGCATATCTACAGTGCCCTAAACAATGGCAGAATTAAATACATGTTGCTCCTTAAACTGGAAATCACACTTCAATGGTATAATATCCTGCAGTGATATATATACACACACACAAATACACACAATTCCCCTTGGTTCAGTTCTATAAAGATGTTTCAGCATCCACATATTTCACAACAGGTGAATCTTCCACATTTATTTTCACACTTTCTGGTTTTTCAGGGCTGTTTGAAAGCAAAGAGGAAAATGTAATGTTTAGTTCACTTTAGTAAAGGTTAAATTTCAAACATTTTATACTTAACAATCAACACTGAAAGTATTTATGTAAAGATATTTTTATAATGATGCATTTCTATCATGTTCTAGTAATTATTAAATACTATTCACAGAAACAGTACAAGCTTAAAGAGAAATCACAAAGATCTCATCTATAAATACCATTTCTGGTCCCACTGCTTTTATTGATTCTATTGATCTTTTGAAAAAACACACAAAACTAAAACCCACAAAAAATGTCTACTTAAAAATACTCAAAAATATGTAAAAAGCAATATTATTAATACTGCTTAATTACTGGGCAGGGAAACAATACAAGACGCAGAATACATTTCAGTCTTTTCAAAATGAGGAACCACACTTTTAACAACAGTGGAGGACAGTCAGAAATCGGCATAAGTGTGCATTTAAGTGGAAGACCCTAAAGACAACTGGCTGGCTGGCACCTGAACAACTAACACTTTTAGGGACACAACCACTGAACCGAGGCTTAGCCAAGGACAGAAAGGAACGTCCCGAGGTAGTTACAGGACAGTAGAAGAGAAAGGGGAACAGCGTAAGAGAGGATTCTCTAGGCATACATTTTAGAAGAGAACACATCAAAAAAAGTATTAGAAATCCATGCAAAGAGAAACATTCTGGGATTCCTTAGAAAATACAAGCATGCCTGGACTCTGCAGAGTCTATATAAAATATGAGAGATGGTGGAGGTAGAAAGAAAAAGCAATCTGGATCAGTTCAGGAAAGACAAATCTAAAAAATAATTCTTTAAAAAAGGTTAAGATTTTTAAGAAATAATGCCAACCCACATAACATGTCATCTGGAATTCCGAAAGACATTGGTTGCTTCAAACTGCATCCTATTTGAAACCTATAAATCTGAAAACAGCAGTGCCTACAGACCATTTTACCACAGCATTAAACATCCTTCCACGCTATCAGATGAAGACTGCTACACAGAAAAACCTTAACAGAACTGAGATGAAAAATTACTGGGAATTACTTTTGACTGAGCAGTGGTGATATCTCTAAATCTCTCCAGCACCCGCTATACAAAAAAGGGTAGCAAATACCTCAAACCAGCAACCAATTGAGTCAAGGCTCAAGGAAGTCCTGCCTTCTAACATTTTCCAGATTCATGTGATTATCAGATTGCCTCTTGAAAGAGCTAGTTTCCAGCACCAGTGGTTTTTATTTTCCATTTGTAGTTTCAGCAAGTTCCCTTCCAAGATGTAATTTTTACCATACTAATCTCAAGTGGGGAATGTTATGGAATCAAAGGGAAATGTCTTAAAGCAAAATAGAAAAAATAGATGGAATACTGATTATGATTTATGTAGATCAAAAAACATTGCAAACTGGTCAAAAGCCTAATCCAGTAGTGCTGCATACAATTCTATACTAACTTAACCTACTCAGGAAACAAGAAAGCACAAGATGGAGTCGTACTAACTTCTAAATGCCTGAAACCCAAATCTAAAAATTTTAGGTTTTCTGGAAAGAGGAATACAGGTCTGTATCTCTTCAAGCCTTATATATCCAATGCCTATCAGATAACATACCAGGAGCATCCACAAATTCTGTAACAGGTTTCTCAGAACTTAGCATGAAAGGAAATAAACAATTAAAACACAAGGCTGCACTTAGACACATACTGTTATCTATCTATTGCCTCTGTCATCTATTTTCCTGACAGTCTAGCTTGTGTGGTACTCAAGTTTTTAAAAGTGTTTTAAAAATGTTTAAAACATTTATTTAAAATATTTTAAAATGTTTAAACAATACAGGTTGAAGATTGACTGAAAATGGTGTCTGCACTAATGAGTCTCTTCAGCTTTTCCTGTTACGATACCTCCAAGTTCTCTCAGTGTCTCCTCCTTCACCCCCGGCTGATCTACTGTCTGGGCAAAACAAAGCATATTTCCATGCCTAGTTTGGCGCAATATATGTGTTGAATAAACAGATGGTATACAAATGCTAAGTGGCCAGCCACTACTGCTGTTTCCATGATGGAAGCTAAACAGTACCCGATGGCTTGGACGATTATGTATGAACACTTCCTCACCACAAACTCTTCCATCGAGATGTAATTTTACCCAAAACTTGTCAATCTCACATCTCTGAAACCTGTCTTCCTTTGACAGATTTGGCTGAAAGGGATCTACCAAAAGAAGATGCACGTACAGACAGCAGGACTGCATAAGCTTAGTTTTCCAAGTCAACCAGGCCAATTCTCCCCTCTTTCCCACATAAAAACTACTAAACAATAGTTGCACTGTGATGGAACAGTCCACAGATACCAGCCCCTATAAATTACAGGCCTTTCAGGAAGTTGGGGATATTCTATATGAGTATTTGGTTTGTTCCTCTTGATAGATTCAGCCAGACAGGGAAGAAACTAGGATGGAATAGCAGAATGACTCATTGCATACAGACTTCCTTGTTTGACGGGAAGCTCACTGAGAAAGAGGCTCTTGGCCATCACAGAAGATGCATGTCAGCTTACAGGAAATGTTCATAGCACCGAGTACTCCTAATCTGTCCGGTACTTCATTCAAGTATATTTCATATCCAGTGAAGATAATATTTGAGCCAGGTTTCA
Organism: Burhinus bistriatus; assembly: GCA_013397275.1. Lineage (NCBI taxonomy): Eukaryota > Metazoa > Chordata > Aves > Charadriiformes > Burhinidae > Burhinus > Burhinus bistriatus. The sequence continues at coordinate 140,810 of VYXH01004866.1, forward strand.
TTTTTAGAGATCAACAATGAACTGGGGAAAAAACAACCAAACCACCCACAAAAACAGGGGGCAGACCCTAGGGCAGCATAAAGCAACAATGAAAGTGCTGGACTTACCTTTTATTCCCACTGGCATTTGTAATGTTCAGGATCAAACAATTTCCATGCTCATATACATTCTAGTAAAGCTTTTAGAAATCCTAAGCCCATCAGAGTAGCATACAATTGTATTAAGTAAATAAAGAGTAACTTCAAAATTATTATAATACATTGAGCAAAACATTTGAATTCCTTATAGAAATTGTTTAAGTTCAGAGTAAAGAGCAAAAAATTAAGTTCAAATTCAAGTTCCTCGAAAGTAAAAAATCAATGCAGATTTTACAAACCACGTATGCTCATTTTTTTTTGAGATGCATTTCAAGAAATACAAGTACAGTTATTAGCTGCTAAACACAAGACGTTAGAAAACGTGTGAGTAATTATAGCTACCTCAGGTTAGCTCTGGTTACTTTGGCATTCTCAGTACTCATGGCAAGAGCCTTCCACTGTGCAGTTTTGGCCATTTCATCTGATATGTTTACAACTGAGGGATCAATGCTAAAGAACAAACAGACTTTCTGGTTAGTGTTCAATACATTGCAACAACATTATACTTACTGTCACTCATCATTTACATCAGTTGTGCCTTCTTTCAATATTTACACAGCCACAAGTTGAGCTCATCTCTTAGAAATGTATTCCAACAAAAATTTGAAAACTTAACTCACTAACGCTGCCTTAATCACACAGCATCTTAAAAAAGCTTTTCACATAGATATCACTAGTACAACACTGAGAGTATTTGAGACATCTCATTTCTAAATTACCTGTAACTTCAGAAAATTATTTTGCATGCTCAGAAATAATGAGATTAATCACACTGTTCTGTTAAGCCTTTCATAAATCAGAATTTAAGTTGTTTCTAGGAAATAATCAAGGGCAAAAGAGCAGACGTTAATAAAATTTTGAAAATGGTAATTCAGTTGACATTTAAAACCAGTAAAAATCTAGCAGTTCCAATTATCCATACAGATGTCAAGTTAGTTTTTTCCTGCAGAGCCTTACTAGACGTTTTTCAACGGGTTTTTTGCCACCATCCCCCTCAAGTCCTGCAGAAGGTAAGTTCACCCTCACAGACGGTAAGCTTTCAAAACCTATTTCCCCCTTTGCCCTCCACACATTTATATGTACAGCAGACTTAGGTGTTGTCTGTAGATACGTTTTCTGTTTTGTTCCATACTTAAGCTTCAGAATCTACCCCAGGGTATCTGTAAGAGTTCTTCAAATTGCACAGAAATCTTTCCAAGTCATTTTTCATCAGGAATCCCCACAAGATGCAAGACAGTGAAATATATAGTAAACACACATGCACACAGTTGATGAAATCATAGTTCTACTGTGAGAGCAATGAGCAGCTTGAATTATTTTTTTAAAAAGCTTTAGCATTTAGCATTTTCATTTGAGTTGCTAAAGTTTGATTAAGCCTGCTCTTAAGAGCAGACAATAGCACTCAAAAGGAATTATCTGCCTAATCCAAAAATCTGCCTGTTCCCAACTCACATTAGGGTAGACCTGACACTACCCTAGATCCATAGGAAAGCCAATTTTTAACCTAGGAACCCTCAGTATTAGAGAGGCAAAAAAGCCGGCAAGTTATTTATCTGTCACATCTTCTAGGTGTAGAATACCTGACAACTAAGCTGAATACATCCCCAATAAGGGAGATACATACTGAGACAAAACACCTTCCAGTGCTGAACGAACTTTCTATCAGTGAAATTCCAGCACCTGCATTTCTGGAAGAAAACTGGTAACCCTGTCCTCACAGTTACTTTCAGAAAAGGATCTTTTAAAGTAAAAAAGGCTGCCTTTTTTTTATATCACAGATATTATAGACTTCAGCCCTCACTTAGATAAAACATCAAAGAACTGCATATTTAAGACTTTTTCTGAAAAATCCAAGTGGCTGGTAAACACAGGGCTCAACTGATGCCATTAGTTGCTTAATACTCAGTATTTCATGCACAGTTACACACAAGTATTCCACAAAAACTGACCAAGGAAGCTTCTTCACCTTGAGTACAGCTGGTCGAAATTGAATCATCTGATCTGTTCAAGATGGTCATGTAAATTTATAATTAAGATGCAGTTTTAAAGAACAATGCAACATAAAAATGCTACTATAGCATCATGAGATGTATCTTCATACTTCCTAATCATGGCTGAGTTACAAGCTTGGGAAATAAAATTAATTCAACTCATACACAATCAACTTAATATAAAGCGAATTACAGCATGTGATACAAAAACTCTTAAAAGACCAACATTTTATTATACCTGTATTTTAGGGTTTTTACAGGAAAATCCAAATTTGCTTCTCCATATGCAAGGTGTACACTTTCATTGTCCCCTGTCTGAAGCATTCTCTCCGCTTCCTGTAAATTCCCAGTAAAAAGTTTATAAAATTACTCATGCAGCGGAAATCAAAGAAGTATCTCATGCTCACAGTTAATGTCCATAGGGATAAGGTGCATTTCCCTGTAGGTACTGGAGTTCAATGCAGGAGATACACTTCAAGACCTTTTCTCTTAGCAGTGTTTTATCCAGGTAGGGGGGATGAAGAAGTGGGGAAGGAGAGTATTACAAGTTTTATAAGGAATTCAGCTAGCTGGTGTACAGTTAGGTAAGACTTTTATGGAGGTTATATATGCTATATTACTTTAGTATTGGTAATTAGCAGTTGGTTTTAACTACAGCTCTGCAAACAGACACAAGCAAAATGTCCCTGATATTATGAACAGTTTTGTGATTAATTTAAGCAGGGTTAAGATCCCTACTCCACGGCTTTTCTCTCTCTCTCCCATTTCTCTCCTCCTAACCTGATGAAAGACAAACAAAACAACATTTTGTGCTAAAAATTGCTTCTTTCCACTTTACTTGCTAATTTTAATCACAAATAAGAGTCATAGTTCATCATAGCATTACTGAAACAGTGACTTTTCCTTAACTTAATTGCCAGTAATAGTTCCTCTAGCATTGAATCTCATTAGTAAAGAATTTCCAAATATATATTTGGTATATAAGGTTATATGCTCAGGCCATTTAAAATTCTTTTAAGTCTCACTGACTATTTTCTAGTGATTTACAACATGCTTAGTTTGATTGTTTTCACACTTACTGCTTTCTCTTTTTTCTTTTTGTCATCTTCTTTCTTCTTTTTACTTTCTGGCATAAGATCATCAAGCCAGCTAAGCTCTCTTTTGGTGAAACATAAATCCATGAGCTTGCGAATGAACACTAATGCTAGAACCTTAAGGGAATCATAAATGAAATCATTTATATTAAACTATTCAAATGAACAAAAATGCACGTGCACTTTCAGTACATTCAGAATCTTTAACTGAAGCCCTTTTTTGTAGTACTATTTTTATCTTACCACAAAGTTAAATAATTTCCACTTTCAATAGCTATTCACAACCAAATTGCTTATTTTCAGGAAATGAAAAGTCATTGTGTTTCAGAAGTGAAGTACTATGGGTTCTTTTGTTTCTTTCTCACTCCCTTCTTTCGTAAGGCAGCAAATCAGTTCTGAAGAGATCCTGGATGATGCACAGACTCTTGGAAAATTATTAAACTGTAAAACAGGAAACTTACCATCATAGGGAAAACAACAGCAGCTGCAGAGGCTTTAATCACCCACAACAGAACTAGACAAGTGAGCTGAACAACTGTAAAGATATGGACCTTCCAGAGTGGCACATAACGTAGATAAATCAGGTCGGGTTGATGTTTGGCAGGCATTCCAAACAGTTTTATACGGTCAAAAAACTGCATTGAAAAAGAACATCATCCTTCAGTTAACGATTTTCTTCCCCTCCAGAAGGAAATAAACATTTTTAGGGGACTCCAGAAATGTAAGTTAAAACAAAATACTAATGAAGGACACTGAACATTCAAGGGGGTGCGGCTGGAGCCTGGTTTGTTTTGTTTGGTTCCCTCCTCCCACTCTCTCATTACTACTACAAAATTTCAGAATATTTCAGAAAATTTATTGCTCAGCTACACTACTGAAAGAATAAATGCAAAAGAACTGAGAAGAACAAATATCTGAACATGACACTCCAGAAATTATCCTACATACTATTCAGACAATATGAGCGAACTTTACCGTTGCTCACATAGTGAGTTACAACTTCCTTTTCATTCAGAGTTAAACAAGTGTGGGTTAGATGAGCAGACAGTGAGGTGGATTGAGAACTGGCTGAATGGCAGAGCTCAGAGGGTTGTGATCAGTGGCGCAGAGTCTAGCTGGAGGCCTGTAATTAGCAGTGTTCCCCAGTATTGTCCAGTATTGTTCAACCTATTCATCGATGACCTGGATGAGGGGACAGAGTGTACCCTCAGCAAGTTTGCTGATGACATAAAACTGGGAGGAGTGGCTGTGCTGCCATTCAGTGTGACCTGGACAGGCTAGAGAGCTGGGCAGAGAGGAACCTAATGAAGTTCAACAAGATCAAGTGTAGGGTCCTGGACCTAGGGAGGAATAACCCCATGCCCCAGGACAGGTTAGGGGTTGACCTGCTGGAAAGCAGCTCTGCAGGGAGAGACCTCAGAGTCCTGGTGGACAACAAGTTGACTGTGAGGCAGCAAGGTGCCCTTGTGGCCAAGAAGGCCAATGGTCTCCTGGGGTGCATTAAAAAGAGCGTGGCCAGCAGGTCGAGGGAGGTCACCCTCCCCCTCTACTCTGCCCTGGTGAGGCCACAGCTGGAGTACTGTGTCCAGTTCTGACCTTCCCAGTTCAAGAAAGACATGGAAACTACTGCAGAGAGCCCAGCAGAGGGCTACAAAGATGACCAAGGGACTGGAGCACCTCTTATGAGGAACGGCTGAGAGACCTGGGTATGTTTAGCCTGGAGAAGAGAAGGCTGAGAGGGGATCTCATCAGTGCTTTTAAAGATCTAAAGGGCAGGTATGAAGAGGATGGGGCTAGACTCTTTCCAGCGGTGCCCAACGACAGGACAATGGGCAATGGGTACAAACTGGAATACAAGAAATTCCACCTCAACATGAGGAAAAACTTACTTTGAGGGTGACAGAGCACTGTAACAGCCTTCCCAGAGAGGTTGTGGAGTCTCCTTCTCTGGAGATACTCAAAACCCAACTGGATACGTTCCTGTCCAACCTGCTCTAGGGGAACCTGCTTTGGCAAGGGGGTTGGACTAGATGATCTCCAAAGGTCCCTTCCAAACCCTACCATTCTGTGAAAAGCAAATTGCTCATTAAAATCAGACTTTACCTGAATGCCTTTTAATGAAGATACTCCCATGTAAAGAAAGACACCATACAAAACTGGCATTGGAATAAACTGGGGAGGAAAAAACACCCGCACAGTTACTTGTGGAATCAACATGGCATAACATATCAGTCCATATTAGTGAAAGACACGGACCAAGTTAATTTTTACTTTCTATTTTACTTAAGTGAAATCTGTAAAAGCTGAGCCTCTTTATTTATAGAGAAAATATATGCATCATTGAGCACCAAAAAAATCTGGAGCTAACAACTATCACCAGGATTTAAAAAGTAGTTCCGGTTTGACTGCCCATTCATTCCATTTTCTGGGTTGCACCGAAGATTTCTGTTAACGCTAAGTATGGTACCTCATGTTGCTATTTGACAGGAACTGTACTGAGACTATCAACTTCATGAAATTGCCATACAAAATTTTACTTTTGATTACTAATCTCACATTTCTGGAGCAGATGAAACAAAAAACCCACCACACCTACTGAGCTATAAAAATCTGCTAATTACTCAGGGCTAATTTTTGCTCCAATAAGATCTTAAGCTTACTAAGATAATGAAGTTGTCTACTGATTTTGGTGGCACTTGCATCAAACTTCTGCAGCCTACATAAGCAAGCGATACTTTCTTTGCTCCTGAATTCATGAAACTTCTGAGTAAAGGACAGCCAAGATACAATTTGAAATCTTAATAAAAACTACTGCTATCAAGCCCGAACAAAAGCTTTAAGTGAAACTTAAAATAGTGTGGAATAAAACTATGCCTTAGGGATTCATTACTGCATATATATATGTGTGCATGTATATATATACATAGAAGCTAGTGTCTTCACTGTAAGCTCTATAATTTGAAATGCTAGTACTTCATTTATGTTAACATCTACTGCATTAAATCAGTACAAATCCATACACAGAACAAAAGCACAGCAACCTACAGGTGCAAGGCTCTGTTCTCCTTCCTTCTTTTGAACAACAGCGGTTCACATTGAAAAACATATCATAAAAAGTAAATAGTAATAATTCCTATTCCTATTACCCTTGGTTCCATAAAAAAAATAGAAGTACTGGTTTCTAAGAATCAGCTGTTAAAACATGGGGTAAACATCTGGCTTCAGAAATCAGCACCTTTATCTTTTCCTTTTGAGCAACAATAAATCTATTTCAATATTTCTGCTTCTGATCATCTGCATTATACGGCTGAGCTCTTTGTAGCTTTTCAGCCAGAGACTGTCAAATTTGAATACTCGTTTTTAGTAACCGCTACTGCCTTATTGTTTTCAGACCTTTACATTCTTTAACACATACAAACTGTCAACTATTAAGAATTTATAATATGTAGCTCTAATTACTAAACTATAGCTGTGTGTTCATAGGTCTATTTCTTCCCATTATCTGAACAGCCATTGGAAGCTACCTTTTTGTGAAATGACTTGTGATCTGTCTTCAGACAGACTTTTACAAAGTTCTTTAAAGGTGTTAGCAATTATGCAATTTATGCTGTATCTGCTATTTTAGCCTTTTTTTCATTTCTCCTTTTAACTATTGGATTTTAAATGACAAAGCAGAAGTTGAATGGATTTCATTAAAATCCGAGAAAAAGCCAACTGAACAGATTGGTTTTCTTCCAATAAAGTCTTCAGAAGGGCACTATGGGTATAAGTTAAGAGACAAAGTGTAAACTGAGGGCACAATGTGACCTGCAAAATCTCTATTACACCATGATGATGCATAAGATAACCTTGACACTTTAAACATCAAAGGAAGTTTAATAAGCTGAAGACAAGAATGAAAAGTGAGCAATGTCATTTCTGATGATCACTTTTTAAACCAGATATGTCTGTTTCTTCTGCTATATTATATTACTTTCGCTCAAGTAACTTCATGTTTTTATCCCAACTCCTTTTCTCTCTCCATTTACGCACCCACATAAAACCACAGAACTATTTTAGGTAACATGGACTCGAGAAACTAAAGCTGGCAAGAAAATCACATAACATGGACAAAGGTTGCTTTCTTCACTACTCACTACATTTCTAGCTTGCTCAGATTTCATTTTCTTACATCTCTCCCCATCGTTTCTATTCAACTAACACCTGTTGTTAAAAACGCAATTTGAGAATGAGTCAAGGCATATTTTCATCTAACACAGTGTAACTTCCTAACGTTATGAAATGCTAAATCACAACATCAAAATCAAAAGCACAAAGAAACTATAAATATTTTGGAAAAACTGTCTTTTACCTTTAACACAGAGGTCATGAACACTGAGAGCCCCATCAGGACAAAAATCATCAATCCTGTCACTCGCTGCTCACGGATTCCCAAAAACTTAGGTTGCTCTCCTGGTGCTGAGCATTCAGATTCAACTTTCAGGCTGTTAACATGACTTATAGACAGGACAGTTGCAGCAACAAACCACGGTAAGCCCATGATAGAACATATCCCCAACATAACACCAACCATGAGCAGATCAAGATGGTAACCACAGCCTTTCTGTAAGATTAAGCAAACAAATCCTTTGATAAACTTTCTATTTATCTGATACCATATTTATAATTTAGCTGGTAAATAACCAATAATTACAAAAGTTAGATACTTTGAGAGTGTCCACAGAATTATATTTGTTCTTTATTAGTCAATACATACATTTATTTAGTAGCTGTTGGTAATATTTCACAGGCTTGCAGAATGAATCCAATTTAAATAAACTTGACTTACACAATATTAGAATTTTGTGAAAATGACTTTTACCTTCAGCTTATGCTCTTTCCTGTTTATAATAACAGCTGTTATTTGTTGATCCATGAAAATGAGAATGGTACAGAGTAAAGCAGGAACAGCAGCTATCAAGAGCGTCCACCAAGGATTGCTTCCAAGAGGATCTATGAACCATCCTCGGTCTTTTCGGGTGGGCTGGAAAACCAAACATCAACAATAAGAATTAAATGACTAAAATAAAATGCAGGTTTATTGCTACAAACAGCTGCAATGAACAGATCAACAGACTCTTAAATATGCGTTTAGATTTTTTCCAATGGCTTTGACCAAAAGACTGATTCAGCTGTTACATGTGAACGTGACATTTATATGGGAAAAAATTAAAACAAATCCATTCTATTCCTTCATTTTTGCACATTTGCACAAAAGAATGCCTCCTTTTCAGTGATATTATAATATAGAGCATAGTCTCTTCTGTCAGATGAGACATACATCCAAAACGGGAGAGATTACTTCACCATCTACATTGTAAGTAAAAAAGATAAATTTCTGTTTCTACACAATTCCATTGTTCTACTGTCTATGAAACTGCAAGCATTTAAAAAGTTAAGTTTTTTTTAAAAGGTTTTATTTCTTACTTCAAATTTCTCTGGAACATGAAGCTTAGGAGAAGGTACTCCTACAAGATAGTCAATCAAAACCATGATTACTATGGTCAGAAATACCGCAAAGTCACTGATGGTAGAACGCACCTATAAAGAAGAGACTTGTGTTAACTCTTGCTTTTTCATTATTATAATTTGCATGTATAGAAAGACAATTTTCTCCCCTATGAATAGTGAAGTCTATTTATATTATACTACACCACTGAACATCATATATCTTTTCTCTTTTTATTTTAAAATTTAAGCTGCCTGCCAGCATATCATGAAGTTGCAGAAGGTAAGTATTCTGTACAACTGTTTATCTTACTATCTCATTTAAAAGTGATCTTCTGCAAGAAGCAAATTACTTAAAATAACACCTTCTTCATCTTCCCATCCCCTCAATCCTACCAGGAGGCTGGGTCATCACAGCTAGTCTCTTGCAGCTTAATTCAGTAACACCACTGAATTGTGCTGAAATCAATTATTCATTCATTTGATGTTTTAATACATAGTAGGGGCATAATTTGCAACAGATTCAGATTATCAAAGGTGATTTTATTAAATATTAGGAACACATTGTAGGGATGAGCTGAGGTTTACAGAATATCTAACCACTTTATTTTGGCTAGCAGAAGTAAGTTGTGTATATCCGTCCAAGGATAATCATTATATTAGCCTCTACTAGAAACAGTAATCCCCTGAGGGACCATTCAGAACCCTTCATACGTCAGCAGTTTGGGGAAAGCAATCAATTGTTCTGTACGGCTAGGTGAGAAAAACAGCAGCAGTATTATCTGTCCAAATGATACCCGGCAATACCCATTAATAGGGGGAGACAGACTGCTTAGGTCTTCCAATGTTTAGAACATCTTGTTGTAACTATAGGAAAGTAAAGGATAAGCACTGAATTTTCTAAAGCCAATTTCTTTCATCTAATGTCTTCATTTTTTGAACTATTAGCTAATTTTCTGCTTTTAATTTCTTTTTCTGCCTTGAAAGAAATCTCTCAATACAAAGTTCTGAAGCAAAATAGAAAATTCAACTCCATTACGTTATATTAATGTATTTACCACAGGATAACAACAGTCTTTAATCAGAATTACCTTAGTCGGGAAATAGCGTTTGGTCTTGAATTGCTTAAGGAAAGAAGAGAGGAAAAATGTTGTAAAGAATAATATGACAGACCAGAAGAGAACATCTGGAATATATGGTCCGTGATGTCCACAAGCTGATCCACGAAACACACCATGAAATTCTAAACATTCCTGCAAAGAGAAAAAGTCCTTAAATTTCTATGTTTTATTCATTTAGTACATTCAACTTAACTTGCACCTTTTCCATATAAGACACATTCGAGAACTTTCACAACCACAAAAAGGGTGTTCTTTCCTTCATCACTACCTCATCCTGAAATGCCAAAAATGCATGCTGTCTGTTCCAGAGGAGCCACAGTAGCCATCACATTTCAGGATGACAAAATGCTGGGAGATGCCCAAGAAGAAACAACTACTTTACATTCACCTCATTTCTATTCTGTATCTCAAAGCATCACAAGATTAAATGTATAAATAAAGACTGAGGACTAAGCCCAGTCTATCCAGCAGACTATCCAACATCAACTTCCAAGCTAACAAACGTAAAAAAAGGATCTCCTGAGTTTCTCCCACCTCTTTATTCTTGAATTTGTTTCATCCTGATACAGTTAAGGAAAAAACAGACTCTTACAAAATTACATTAACCCAACTGTAAGAACAAAAGTTTCTAGTAAAGTAGAAAAGCATCATAAAGAATGGATTTGAAGAAAAAAGAAAACAAAGTCAGACAATCCCTATCCAAAAGGCTCAGTGAAACAGAAAGTAGAGAATTAAAGTAGTCACATGGAGTACAAGGAAACAACAAGCCAATAAATCAAATAGTTGGAAGCAGCACTGCAACAATCTTGACTTTAAACAGGTTAATTTATCGAAAATTTAACTTATGACAAAAGTTCTCCCCGTTAACAATCTATTTTGATTATAAGCACCACCAAATCCTGGATCAGTTCTGTCTCTCTGGGAAGACTGAAGATGTTTAAAAGAATGGAAAGATATATAAAATAAATAATAAATATAAAAGAAATATAAAAACTAAGTTCAAGAGAAACTGAATCTTAAGTGATTATGGTAGACTAGGAGCCATTAGTGGTACATAGAAAACACTACAGCTAGAATGCAAGTAAAGAACTGAGGTTTTTCATAGTATTTTTGCCATGCAAAACACCTACTTTCAGCATTAATGTCTATGCTCAGACACAAGGTGAGTCCATACACAGATATCTACTGCCATTTTAGATAGCCTAAGATGGCCCAAGCAGGCACACACAGCTAGCAAACGCAACACAAAATCTACAACAGATCCAAATCATTGAAGATGTAGGTGGAAACCAGATGCCAGGGTATGCAAAGCGGCTGTAGACAGCTGCATTTAGGCAACTGAATCCCATCCAAGGAACCACTAATCGGCAAAAATGTTTCTTCCTAAAAGCCTTCAGTATTACTTCCACATGGTAACTTTCCTCCTCTTCACCTACCCACAAAATTAGACCTCGGTATGAAATACCCAGCTCAGAAGGTAATGCTCTCAAGTCTGTTCCTTCAAATAGCTAGCTCTTCCCCTTTTCTTTCAACCATCAATTTTCCAAATAATTATTTTCTTCCAGTCAAAATTTAGGTAGTTTCTTCAATTGAGTTGTAGTTTTATACTAATGTCTAACAAACTAATGAAACATGTTTGCTACCACATTTTAACTGCAGATTCCATCTTCACATCTTCTTAAAAATATTTGTTCATCCTTTGCAGGAAATTGAAGGAAGCAATCTCCTGTTTATTCACTTCATCATATTCATCTGCACTTCAGAAAGAAGACTGTTCTGCCTATCAGAATTAAAGTAGCTACCTCAAGCAGATATTTATGATATTAGCATTTACTTCCATAGACTCGCTCATTCAAACCACTACAATAACTGTTTAAAGCATTATGGGAAGAATAAAAGAGTTTAAAAAATACAGTTTTTAATAAAACAGTCCAGGTTCAAATCAAGAAAGAAAACAGATGAAACTCACGTGTATTTATTTTTTATACATACATACACACACACATATATAGCGCTTTTAGATACTCACAGAAACTGTAAGGTTACTCCATGCTATATTTTCCGCAGACTTATTCATATTCCTCCACACCTGCAAAGTTTCATTGCTGGGTTTCTCAGGCTCAGAACACACACATCTGAAGGAAAAAAAAAAAAAAAAATTTACATGCTTTTAAGCCAAAACGCAGCTATTTGAAGTAATTTCAAAAATCCTGAAGAGTCTAAACCAGAGTTTATCCCGACCTTCTCATGAAAGAAGCAGAGTACAAGGCTCCTCCTTACATGACATGAATTAGGATTATTGCGGGGGGGAAATTGGACAAAAAACCCAAACTCTCTATTTTAAAGAATTAGAACTATCTGACTGTCAGGTTTTAAATAAAATGACACCTGAAAATAAAATGAAATAGGTAATATATCCAGACTTCTACATATTATGAATAAAAGATGAAGATAATAATCCAAATGACACCACTTTCCAACAACCTTATACTAACGTATATTGTGTAATTTCTAAAGATTTCTACATAATTCAACTAACTTGCCAGTTTTCTCTGTGTACAAATTAAGGTTTTTAAGATTTCTGTACAGCATAACATCCCACAGTGAGTTACATCTTAGTTAGTCCTACAATAAGAGAAATCAGAGATTGAAATAGTTTCACTTAGAAAATTGGTGTAGATGAATCAGTTTCAGCAACTTCTTTTTCAAACCAGACCTGTCATTAGCCTCTAGAAATTTCTAAGCCTTTTCTAAAATTTTGGCAGTTAGCCATGTATCTTGCATTTGGCATGCCTTCTGACCTACACATGACCAAAACTGGTCACCCTGAAGTTAAGACACAATTTTTGAGTACATAGTGGGCTAACTGAAGATACAAATGCATAAATTGCTTAGATTTAAAGCAACTGCATATAGCATTTTTGAACAAGTAAAAGTGATCCTCCCTACTGCAGTGGTTTGCAAACTTGGACTGCAGAACCCTTTCTGTCAAGACAGGTTGACAGAAGCACCCATCAGTTAAAAACGAAACAATACAACACATTGAATATTGATTTAATGGGATGTTTTCAAATAAAGCTAATCAAATACACCAAACCATAAGCTTGACACGTGAACATTTATGTAAAAGAAGAGAAACAGATAACAAGCAAGAAATAAGTCTCCTCTATCAGGTTCACCAAGATACTGAAAAACAAAAAACCATGGACAGGCAAAGTTGCATCCTGAGAGCATGAAGGTAAAGAAGCAAAAAGCACTAAATGTGCATGGGCAAAAAGAATCTAGATTTGCAAAGCACAATGTTTAGGGCATTTAACAAAATAAGAAATATATATCCTTTCTTTTGATAACTGAATCCTAAAGTAACAGCAAAATGAAACAGGAGAAAAAAACAAGGAAATGTCACACCTTCCTCTCTCCACCCTCGTGGCCTGCCTATGCTAGTGTGGCAAAACACAACCAGATGCCAATGGTCAGAAGACCTACAGAACTACAGTACAGTTTCTGCCAGATCAGTGAATTTAACATGCCCACAGAGGAGTCTAGCGAGGTTCCAGAGCCACTGAAACATAAGGATGAGCAGCCACGAGAAAGAGAGAAATTAGGAAGTGAGCGTACTCCCACAGCCCACTCCTGGCAACACCTTAAGAGCTGTTAAAGACAGGAAGTGAGTGTAAATGCCGTATGTGAATAGAGTACAAGAAGCAGTCTAAGAAAGTGTTTGCCCAAAACTGACCACATTGAAGAGGAAGATGGTGACCATCAGCTGGATTAAATAGTAACAAAGGAACTACAAAGAGACTTTTTTAGGGGTGAATGTATCATCCTGAAAGGAAGTACCAAAGAAGTATGAATGTTTGTAAAAGTAAGAAGAGATCATGGAGTGGAAACACAATAATCAAAATGTGGCTTGACACTGCCAGAAGTCACCCTCCATCCACCATGATCTCTGCCTTAGCCAGGCAGAGCAACTACCCAGTGAGACAGTGAGTAGTCTGCCTTCCAACTAGGGACTGACTGCAAGGTGCAGAGACTCCTACCTCAGGTGTATGGACATCACCTCTCATGGGGCTCTCTCACCAGCATGTGACTTAGCAGCCTATAGAGAACCACACAGGTACAAATAAAGCTGGAGGATGCATATGCACAACAGGACAGGAGTGCTAGCAGAGAAACCTCTGCTCCTCAAAGACGGTGTGTGACTAACCCACACGTCTGGGGCTGGAGGGCAAATATTGCTGCGGATGTGATTAGCACTTTGGGGGATTAGTAAAAGAAGATAATTAAAAAATGCGTAGGTTCTTACTAGTATTTTTTAAGCATATCGCATTGTGTTTTATCTGCTGTATTACTGATACTGAACGTATGGATCACTGATTGACAGTTCATTGTGTGTTGCTGAATCAAAGAATAGCTTTGCTTTTGATTTGTTTTAAACTATGTGAAACGAGCAGTTTCTCTCAGCAACAGCTAGCAGGATCTCCTCCTTCTGGCAAGTGTGAGCTGGTAACCCAATCCATCATATTTCATGAAACTATACTATAAGCTTGGAAACTCCACACTGAGCACCAAAATATAAAGCAGCATTTAAGCACATCAAAAACTAAAAAATACAGAGTGTCAAGACACATGGTATAAAAAGCACTCAATGCTAATTTCACCGTATAAGCAAATTCTTTTAATTTGGAAGTGGTACAGCTGCACACCGAAAGGTAGTGTATTGTGTTTGCATGGCAAGGTTTTAGCAGTGGGGGGTCTACAGGAGCGGCTTCTGTGAGATGCCAGAAGCTTCCCCAATGTCCAACAGAGCCAATGCCAGCCAGCTCCAGGAAAGACCTGCTACTGGACAAGGCCGCGCCCGTCAACAACGGCTGCAGTGCCCCTCTGATAACATACTTAAGACAGGGAAAAAGTTACTGGGCAACAAGGCAATTGCAGCAGGAGACAGGAGTGAGAATATGTGAGAGAAACAACTCTGCAGACACCAAGGCCAGTGAAGAAGGAGGGGGAGGATGTGCTCCAGGCACCAGAGCAGAGATTCCCCTGCAGCCTGTGGTGAAGACCACGGTGAGGCAGGCTGTCCCCCTGCAGCCCACGGAGGTCAACAGTGGAGCAGATATCCACCTGCAGCCCATGCAGGACCCCACATCAGAGCAGGCAGATGCGCCTGAAGGAGGCTGTGACCCTGTGGGAAGCCCACACTGGAGCCAAGGAGAGAGAAGCCAGGCTGGAGCAGGTTTGCTGGCAGGACTTGTGACCGCATGGGGGACCCATGCTGGAGCAGTCTGTTCCTGAAGGACTGCACCCTGTAGAAAGAACCCACACTGGAGCAGTTTGTGAAGAACTGCAGCCCGTGGGAAGGACTTATGTCAGAGAATTTCGTGGAGGACTGTCTCCCATGCGAGGGACTCCACGCTGGAGCAGGGGTGAGGAGTCCTCCCCTGAGGAAGAAGGAGCAGCAGAGACAGTGTATGATGAACTGACCACAACCCCCATTCCCCATCCCCCTGTGCCACTCAGGGGGAGGACGTAAAGAGAAATCGGGAGTGAAGCTGAGTCCAGGAAGAAAGGAGGGGGGGGAGGGGAAAGTGTTTTAAGATTTTGCTTTTATTTTCTCATTACCCTACTCTAATTTGATTGGTAATAAATTAAACTAATTTCCTCAAGGTGAGTCTGTTTTGCCTGTGACAGTAATTGGCGAGTGATCTCCCTGTCCTTATCTCGACCCACAAGCCTTTCATTGCATTTTTCTTCCCCTGGCCCAGCAAGGAGGGAGAGTGATAGAGTGGGTTGGTAGGCACCTGGCATCCAGCCAAGGTCAACCCACCACGAGTACGTAACATACAGCTACCAGAGAAATAAATAAAACATAAAAAAGATACACCTAAATAGCTTGCTTATTGCATTCCTTAAATGAAATAAAGTTATTTTTATACTGCTAGTGTTACTGCTAGTTTCTGTGACAAATAAAACTAGTAGTTCTACTTAGTCAGGAAAGAAAAAAAAATATGGCTGTATTGTATTTTCTATTACTCTCCTCTCTCTCAAAGAATATTTTTTTAAAACTCAAGTATTCCACGTAATTACAGTAGAAAACAACACTGTTTAAAGATGTTAACTCCCTATTCACAGCACGTGAAAGCTGCAGAACCTCTCCATGCCTCAGCTACCTGGAAATAATCCTTAACCAGGTGGGGTAAACTGTCATGATTTCTACAAGTGTCAAGGCAGAACTCCTGTTCTGACCTTTAATCTCCAGGGTGACCTTTAATAAAGCTGCAATTAAAGCAGGCATTGTCACAGCCCCTCAATCCCTTCCAACCACCCATAGCTAACACAGAAAATTCAATTCCACAGGATCCTGAATAGAATTTTTCTGAGGTTTCTCATACCCGTACCACCTCCAGCATTCTTCCTACCCTTCCACGGAGAGGCACACATTGCAGTTTAGTAAATGGTATGTATCTATACTATAAACATTCTCCCTATGTATCTTACTAACAGACAGAAACTTGGTACTTACGAATATAAAGTCAGTTTATCCAAATCATTGTGCATATTGAAGGCATACACTTCTCCCAAATGAAAAAGCTTTTCCAATGCCTCATAAATAAATATGATGCATATAAGCGCTGCAAAAGCTTCCTCAGTAAATCGAGTGATGTAACACACAAGGCTGCTGGCATCTGTGGCTACAAGCACTATGCATAAAAATGCAGTCCACAGACCAATGCTAGTTCGCAGAGAGAGGTAGGAAAGATCATAATCCCTGTGTGAAGAAAGAAACAAAAGCATTAACTGAGCCAGAAGTCACTTATAGGATATTCAATTTGAAAACAGATACTGAGGCCAACCTCTATAGGTTTTCACCACTTTTCTCATCCTTGACGTTAGCTCTGAAGGAAGCTGAATCTTTTCTCTCTCGTTTTCCACCAAAGCAAAGCAACGCTGCAAGGTGTTTCTAGGATTGAGGGTGCAACTACCTAGCTTGAGAAGCATCATGGTGATGATCTTTCCAGAACTACCTAGATGCTTTCTCCTAGAGGGCAGATCAATCCCTGTTTACCCCTGCAGAATCAAAGCTAACGTCTCCACACAGTCAGAACATAACTTTTATTTAATTCCTAGCCACTTCTTATCACTGATTTTGTCATTAAGGTGCACCAGAGCCTTACAGCTTTGCCAAACCACATCCATCTTAGTCTCTTGCCGGTGCATTTACAGCTTCTTGGACATCCACTTTCAACACACATCTGTTTTCAATTACAGCTATTCTAACAGGCTAGAAAGTTAGAACGTGCATCAGGCTAATACAAACATCACTTACCTGCAAAATTTAAATAATATTTTTTCAAATACTAGAACTGGTCCGGTGCTCCCCAAAATAGTAAGAGGTTGCCCAGCAAAAAGAGAATAAGCAATCCCAGTTAATGAGGCTCCAAAGAGAGACTCTATTGCACTCTGTTTGGGGGGAAAAGAAACTGCTGTAACTATGCTGCCTTTCAGGTTAGCATTTAGTATCACATCTGCATAAATACAGTTTTAAGATGTATTAACTTAGAAACAAGACAAGATGTAAAAACACTGCAATTAATATTGATGTTTGAGACAAGAATAACTTAACACAGTTTTGCAGTAACAATACCATGAACAAGAGATTTTGAAAACTTTACTCCTGAGAAACATAAAGCCATCCAAAACCATGACAACAAGTTACTAGTCCTGCTAGCTATGGAGGAAAAACATACCAACAATTACTACAAATTTAAACAACAAAAAATAGTTGCTCAACATGTAATTTATGGAAAGAATTATTTGTTTCTGTAAAGAAAATAGATATATATACACATTGCAACATACCTGTACCAAAATATGATACGGTGTGCCGTATCAAACTTGCATCAGTCAACCAAGCATTACAAAAGAAAAAACTGACAGGTGGAGGTGCAGGGGAAATTACTGAACAATATCGGTTTATGTATACATGACACCAAAAATAGATGAGCAGTAAAACCAACGTCCCACCTGGTAATGCATTTCTTTTCACTGAAGTAAGAGATCTACTTTAGTTCTTGAATTAAATGTTTTACTGTAACATTTTCTGCTAAAAAAAGTTACAATGCACCTCAAAAGAGAGGGGCAGGACTTTTTAGATACTAAAATGATATTAAAGTTACTTTAAAATAGTTAACTACACCATTTACAACTATGAGAAGTCATGGATCACAGAGTAATGGGTTCTCGGTGGAATTTTTGAGTGTTTGTTATTTTGCAATTAGGTAAGCCTAAGAAAACTATTTATGCAAACTTAAGCTCCAATTCAGGAAAGCATCTAAAATTGGGCAAAATACTTTGCTGAACTGGGGCTATTAAAAATGAAAACATGAGTCCTTTGTTCGTTGCATTAGGAAAAAAAAATATATATATAATCCCAGTCTCTTGTTCTATTACCTTTGAATTAGTGCTTTTGGTTAGTCAATGCATTAACCTTGGGGCTCTCAATCAGGGTGGCAGGGACAGGAGTACTGTGGAGGTGATGACCTCTGGGAATGTGAGGGAAGGTTTCAAACACAAACTGTGTACCTTACAAGGTCAGCTACTGTGCTTGAACATGTGTGTGCAGTAACTAAATTTTATATTCAATGAGGCACACCAAGTATCTGAAGGCAGGAACAAACCCGCAAACAATTCCAGATAGCTAAAAGAAAGAAGGCATTTAAGAATCGAGCTTTAAAAGGAGCATATTTTCATAATTATACGTGAAGTACATTAAAAAATTACATTGACATTTTGATAACCATTCCTACAGTTACAGTGGCAAAAACAGCGCACAGAAAAGATACAATTTATTTCTATATTTGCTATCAGCTTGAAGTGCTACATCAATAAACAAAAAACTGAGTCAACAGCATTACTTGAAAGAGGTAAAATAGTTAACTAAATTTTAATATAGCAGAAGCTTAAAAACTTGATCTAAGTATCAAGAAGAATTTTATAGCATCATAAGCTTTACCAGGATCATAAAATTTGTAAAGGACATGTCTGAATACATCCTTCCCTCCCCCAAAATGACAGAGCCTTGTTTCTTCATAATAGATTTAAAAACAGAAAATACACTTCAAAACTAGTTAACTCACAAGCCAATTGACACAAACACTAAGTTATTAACGTTGCTGACGTTAAGTATTCTTTCCCTGCTCCAAGACCCAAAGTGCAATGATATTTTGCTTAAAAAGGTGCTGGTGTTATCTACTGCCCAACGTAACGCTACCAAAATTTTGCACGTGTATGGTTTAAATTCAAGTCCTTTACAATGAAGAGTATTTTCTGCTCATAAACCTTAGCCAGTTTCTTTTATTGTTAACAACATACCATTAGTGAAAGCATATACATATCCTGTTCATTACTTAAATACACAATTGACCGCTACCCATATACTGCAGACATTATCATCCTCATAGGCCTACTACTCAAGGCCAGTACATGTTCTTGGCTATCCACCTTGAGCCTCTGACTTTGCCTAAAGTAGGCCTAGTGGGATGGTGCACCTTTACTGCTATTCATTATTTTTTAAGTAGCCAAAAAGAAGGCAATGCAAGCCCTTTCTCAATTCATGAAGCCATTCATCCAATAAGGCAGGATAAACATTTTTTACCTCCACTGTGCATCTTCTCCTGTTCACATGGGTTCCCCACATTTTCCACAGCAATTACCTTTTGGGGAAGATCTGCTTTGGGGCAGGCTAATCAAGTGCTGTGGGTAAATTCTTCAAATACAAGTATAAATAAATGAGACAAATGCACACCGTGACTTGCCTCTGAAGTTCTAAAAGCCTGGCCACTACCATTCTTTGTACTCACTATTCTGCCTTGTGTAGCTTCTCCCAGGAGCCCTCCAAAAGTGATTACAGGAGACATACAGGCACAGTATAGGAAAAGAATCGAGGCCAGGCACTGCAGGCTTAATGCATCCTTGAAGTCACTCAAGAAAAAAGGTGCTTTCCTTTGGATGTCAAGTATCAAACCACCAAAAAGCCTAAATAGGTGAGATGAAACTCGTCAAACTGTACACTAAAAGATTCTAGCTAGTTCAAAACTATGGGCTACACATGACTGCCTCTGCCTATTGCCAGCACAAATTAGCTATTTCATAATCCAGATTAAAGCATAACAGTTTAAAATGTAAATGAGAATCTTATCTATTCCAATGCAGTAGTATTCCAAATATAATCAAGCAAGTTATCCACATTTTAAAAGCTGGCTAGGTATTTTTGTATATAGGCTAGATACTGAAAAAATATCTTTGCATACAGTTTTACCTACATAACGTTTTAAGTCAAATCTGTTTTATGATATTCGAAAACAAGGAATAGAAGAAATACACTAAACCTCAACCAAGACCACTGCATTGATACATTTCAGTATTACTACTCCAACAAGCAGTTGTAGCTTTTTGACTCAAATTCTCTACATACATATGGTTAGGTTGATAAATAAATTTAGGTCTATCATTTTTAACAGTGTTTTGATCTGGAACATAGAGGTATTCTACAAATGGAAATACAAAACCAAACATATATAAATCAGTTCAACTGGTAAGTTATTTGCAAGAAATTAAAGAGCTTTTAGCAGTTTTCAAAAAAGTTTAAGACTCCAAAATACTAGGTATAATTTGCACCTAAAAAAACGTATTTAATTTTGAATTCTAAACAAACAAACACAATCCATTCCTAAGAAAAACAACTGTCTCATCTAGAGATAATTCTGTGGGCAGAAATTAACTTCTCAGCTCTACATACTGTCTGCAACAAGGCAAAAAGTAAGTATAACAAAGCCAAATGGTAAAAATCAACATAAATGTAGTAAAGTCCTTCTTGCTAAAGTATGAGAAAGATGCATTTCATTTGGAAGTTTATAATTTCGGAGATAACAACATTGTACATCTTTTCCAGAATTCCTCAGTTGATTTAATCTCTACTCTCTCATATGAGATACTAAGGTTTAATCTTAACCATGTATTTCCAATGCTGGGGACTTTTTTGGCAAGTATTTCAGAATTAACAGAGAACAATGCAACTCAACTGAAAGAAATTCCTTCAATTTTATTTTAGATCTAAAAGAAACCTAACCAAAACCTAACCAATACTAAAAGTATTTTTTTGCTATTTTATATTCCTTGTTGCTCCATGACATACACATTTAATAAGCGATTTGCATTAATTAAAATTTTTAGTAGTTAGCCCAACACTAAAAATTGCATATTCCTGCTATAATTATGGTAATTGCAAGCTCTTGACAATTAAAAATTAAAACCCAACTCTTAAAAGTCAGTTAGTTAAATTAGGCAGCATCTTATATGAAATTCTTCGCAAATGTGTTGAGAAACATTGCCACAGGCTTGAAAATGCTTTAAGCAGATTGGCATTTATAGGCAAGAATTCAACACTTGAAAAGGAAAAAGGATGCGCTCTGACACTTCTACCATGATTTTTTTATGTTCAAATGTCATCACTAAAAACTGTGAAGATTTATCACTTTTATTTCTTTTTGGTAGCTAGTATTTAGGGAAGCGAACACACCTTCCAGTTCTCTCAAGTTCAGGTCCAGCATGATGGCCTTCTTCTTTGAGAGTCTCTCCTGTAGGAGTAGATCCATTTGGAAATTTAGGTACCTTCCTTTTCTCCTACAGGAAAAAAGAAAAAAAAAAAAATCATACTTTGAGACTGCCTTTACACTAAAAAATATAATTCGAAGACAACAGGCAGAGACTCTATGCTTTCCAAACCTTTTTCATATTCCCAGCTTATCAGCAGTCCTCAGTTTGAGTACAGATGACTAGAACTGTACAACAATCCCAAGAAAAGCTCTTAACAGCACCTTGCTCTATAGTATTAATCTTCCCTCTTTCTACAAGAAATACGTCCCTGAGACATGATGAAACAGCCTACCTTTTCAAGACAGAGTAGAGGCTCAACCACGAGGCCTAGAAAAAAATCTTTAGATTTTTTTTTTCCTCAATCATTTCCAGAGCAGAAGCCTCTAGCTTCTAACAGAAACTGACCTCACTTTATGACACACACAGTTATTTAGTTGAAGGATAAACAAGAAGTCATTCCCCTATTGAGCAAGCTGCTCACCATCTCCTCATAAATTTCTCAGCTGAGCTTGCCTTCCAAAACCCCTGGGCCCTGCTTATTTTGGAAACAAGTGGTAGCCTCAGGCTATCCATGAATAAGCTGCACTGCTGCCACCCTTTCCATTCCACCCACTCCCCCAAACCACCACAATGTCAACCTTCTGAACCAAGAGCGCTGGTCTCTCTCTCCCCACTTTTGATCCTGGTGGCAGGATTTCCCTTCAGTTGTAAAGAGGGAAAAAGGGAAGAAATCAGAATCCCTCTAAGGTCCAGCTTCCCCTTGGCTCTCACTCTATGCTTGTATCACAACTGAGTGATATGATCCATTTTTATCTATTTCATAAACATTCTGTGAACGTTATACATTAGCCAATATACAGTAAAACATTTCAATCAATATTGTATGCAAACAGAAGTTTTTGTAAGAATTACAATAGTCTTGCTGGTCATTGTTAGAATAATAATAAAATTTATAGTAGGAACTCAGGTATAGTTTCAGATTAATTCTCCTAGATCTCACATGAACTCATTTCAGTATTGCAAAAAGAAAAAGTCAATACAATTTATTTGAAAGCATAGCAGGAAACTGATCCAACGCTTTTTTTTTTTTTTTTTAAATTTAAATCGTCAATCCATTTTTTCTTCCAAACAAATATGGGGGCTTTCCTAATGCTTTATAGTCAGGACACAACTTACTTGCATCAGGAAATGGCATTTTCAAAGTAAAAATCATGTGAGTTCTCTACTACTGGACCTTCTCTCCCCCACCTCTTCTTACCTGGGAAGGAACACTTTTTGGTGGCTCAATTCGTATCGATGGATCCCATTCTCCTGGAGGCAGGACTGTCACTTGGTCTAAAAATTCATCAATTCCTGACAACAAATCATTTCGGTCTTTTGCTTTATAGGCAACATCGTGGAAAACCTACAAAATGAAAGTACCCAGCTTTTTTCCTTTTTTTTTTTTTTTGAAAGAGGAATTGATTATAAGGAACACTTCATTGTTTTTAAAAAGGCATGGGAATTTTTTTTAAGGTCCTCAAAAGTTAGGCTTTTACTTTACTTGCATACTTTTGCATTAAGAACTACCTGTAGGCACACCCCTATGCAACATAAAATTAAAACGTTGTATCTCCAAACTCAAAAGAAATACTAATTTCTAAATTTTTAATTAAAAAGTTAATCTCCAATATTCAGTAAATCAAGTTCATGTACTTCATTTGTATACCTCTAGCTTGCTTAATTTTAAAAGACTTCTTAAAAAGCACATGACAGCAATCCTCCTACTACTCAAAAAAACCCAACCCTATGGTGTTTTACAGGCTACTACAACACAAACTCTGAATTGACAAACGGGTAGTATTTAAACAAAACAGTCCCCAAATCCCAAGTTGCATATTATACAGAGAGGGAAAAAAAACCCATGTTAATTTTTCTATTAAAAAAAATGTTTGCAGAAGATGATCCTAAATTGCTTCTGTACGTTTGAAACCTGACTGTTCATCTCCAAAGACCCGACCATTAAGTCTTCGAATTTTAAATTACACCCTGTAAGCCTACTTAGGTCCTTTCAGACCATTGAAAAATCTTGAATTTTTCTATTTCAATGATCTACAGTATTCCTAAAAATCAGCTTACCTAAAAAATTATACGCAAATAAAGCTTTTAATAGTCATTTCTCACACGGAACAAATACCGTATATTCACAGACTAGTTGCCCAACTGTAAAATGACTAATTTCTGGTTTACGTTTCCAAATTTTAAATTGTTCTAGAGTAAAAAAAAAAATTAGAATTTCTGCCATATAACCACAATAATTACCAGCAATTCAGCAGGTGGCGCTCAATGCGAGGTCAGAATTAAAACATCCTCATTTTGCTCAGTAAGACAACAGTCTTAAAAAGTCTGGATTCCCCTATGCTCTTTAAAACCATCCATCATGGCTCTAAGCACATGACTTCAAATGGCTAGTAGAATTCTAATTTTAATTATTTGACCTCATGTTGATGAAAAAAAATCTGTGATGACTCAATCACATGCATTCTTAAGTGTTCAGGACAGAAAGCTTACGCAGTTTGTCATGTCCTTTTCGACATACAGTGACTCTATATCAGACGCAGTTCTATTTAATAGTTCTATTTCCTAATTTAATATAAAAATGAAATCTATACACCAAAGCTAAAATATTTTTTCAGAAATAGATTTAGGATTTCTTCGAGAAAGACAAGTGGAAAAGTTATTTTACCATTATGTAGCTTACTAACACATGAAGTAAGTTTACAGTTCTTCATTTAACCTGTCATTCCGGAATACATTTATTGAAAACAGTCAGGAAATCCATTACTCCAGACTTTTTTAAAATACATCACTCACATCATCTGTCATAAGTGTTGCTATTGATCTTCCAATTTCATGGTACTGTGGAGCTTTTCCTGCTGGTCCCAGCAACAAAAACAAAAAGCTGTGGAGAAAGCAATCGAGATGAATATGGATGACTCATTAGAATATACTCAAGAGGGTTCTTTCAAACTAACGTTTAATGCAAATTTAGTGGTGATGTAGAAATATCTTCTTCATCATTTCAAATCTTAAAGACTGCTCCAAGACTAAGAAAAGACTCGCCTCAAAAAGTCATTCCTGGAAGGAACTCAAATCCTGAACCAAAATTACTCTGAAATCTTCTTAATTAAGCCTAATTTTTCAACTTATAATGACGTAAATGTAGTAGAAATCCACAGGTTAGAGTTCAACAAGTATTTCCTCTGGATTATAAACCTGACATTCCCACTGGCAAAAATCCCTTAAGTGAGGGCCTAGGAGCTTTATGACCTGTTCTAGCTTCCCTGATGATCACCTCTTCACAGCAGTTAAACCTCTCTCACTTGCAGTGACTGGGTACATCACACAGCGGATGCACACATGTACTTCAAGCAACACCCCAAACATACTTATATATG
This sequence comes from Burhinus bistriatus, assembly GCA_013397275.1. Taxonomy (NCBI): domain Eukaryota; kingdom Metazoa; phylum Chordata; class Aves; order Charadriiformes; family Burhinidae; genus Burhinus; species Burhinus bistriatus. The sequence goes on from VYXH01004866.1 coordinate 165,732, forward strand.
CATATCCTCATCCTGAGTCAGTGGAGAGGAAGAGAACCTGCGTTTTGAACACCTAAGAACGTAAAAGTGACATTTTGGGAAGGGAATCCAATCTGGGGGTGGGTCACAGCATATGTTAACAGACAGTCTCTATGTCCAATCACAATAATAGTTATCATACTAAAAAAAAAAAACAACACAAAACAAAACAAAAAAAAAAAAAAAACCCNAACAAAAAAAAAAACCGCAAAAAAAAAAAACCACAGAACTTGAACAGGACTAGTATCTTATAAATTCAAAGGGATACAAACCAAAGAGTGAAACCTCAGTAAGTCTTTTCACAACCTTTTTCCTATACTCCATGAAAATGAAGTTCCTAAGTACAACACATTTGAAAAAAGTAATGCCTTCTTCTACCTCACACTACAAAAAGCTCAATGTTATTTTTCCTTTGCAAGGTGACTACCCTAACCGAAACTGAGATTGCATCTTCAGAATCAAGTATGCTATTCCAAACCTGTAAGTCTACACCATTCTGAAAAATCTAGGACAGCATAATTTTAGCTACATTAGTACCATAATATCTATGCAGAAATCTTGGAATTTCCCAAGAAACGTTATGAGCATTAATGTCAGCTACCCTCTGAAAATTCTCACATCTATTTCTAAGAAACCCGCCAAGATTATTTTTGCCTTTCATTAGAGTATATAAGCTGACAATTACAAAGATAAACAGGCACTTTGGTAACTTTTAAAACATTAAAAAAGCACATCAAAAAAATACGTATGTACAAATTTATGCCGAAACACCACAGAACAGCCCAATACATCAATGTGCACAGAAAATGAAGTGTCCTCCATGATGACTGATTAAATGACCTGCTATCTGCATCATGGGACCTGCATTTTGACATTTTGATCATCTGTGGTAAATACACCCACAGTATACTGGTGAAACCCATGGTTTTGGGGGGATGGGGGACAGGGACGGGGGGGGAGTGCACCAGGCTGGATGACATATTGCAGACTGAAAACCAATTCAATGTATTAGCTGCAGATTGGTTACCCCAGTGTCAATCATGTAGATTTGGGCATATAATTAAAAAAAAGTAAGTTTTTCCACCACCTAGGTTATTCGTATATAGCATATTTGTATACAAAGAGCAGAGCTTCAGATTAGATGGACTTTCAGACTTAGTAGACTCTTCCCCACTGACATGCTGTCTTGTGCTGAAGGGAACTGTAACAATCTTCATGCCCCTCTTTAAAATGGCAACACAAGCTTGGAAGACTCATTGCTTTTAGTCCAGGTCAGCTCTAAGTTTCAACTTCTACACTTGCTTAAGACAGGATCATTAAATATATTTAAAGCATTCAGAGAATTTTATGGTGGATGTCATTCCTTCAAATATTCCAGCAAGTGGCTGGCATCATGTTAAACAACATTTCTTGAGCTTAATAGAGCATGTATAAAAATTTACAACTATTTGAGATCTTAAATATTATTATCTTAGCATATATGTAAAGCCAGACTTTCCAGGCATTTATTTACCGTGTAGGAACTGGAACCTCTGTGAGACCTGAGAGAAGCACAGCAGGGGAGAGCCTCACAAAAGCAATAATAGGTCTTTCTAAAAAATCTACTTCTCCCACTAACACATTTGATGCTTCTGCTCCTGAAGGAATTTTCCTCATGAAGTTCATATCAACCTATTCATACAAAGATGAAACAAGTGTTTATTCCCTTACATTTGTTAGCAGAAATTATACAACATAATTGCAATTTTATCAGTATTCATGCTACAAAGAAAAATAAAAAAGCAAATTAAATATCCCACAGTACAGAAAAGACAAACATATGTTGAAAATATCAGCCAGTCAACTAATAATAAACTGTTCTCTATAAGTTAGAATTACTACCACCTACTAAACTCTAGAAGACTCCACACCGCATAACCACCTTTCTAATATTACTTATCACAACAAACATTCCGTGATAGGACATAACTTCACAAAATCTATGCACAATTAACGAAGGAGAGTTCATGTAATTACACATGGTTTCTGGAATGCAATTCGTTATTTCACAGCTGCACATTTCAAATATAACATAATTTTGAAAAATAATTTGTATGTTTATGTTTTCGTCCATAAAGAATATGATGGCTGAAAATCTTAACATTCATTTCTGTACATAATCACAGAAGAGCATTAGAAAATGGTACAGCACATGAACTCTGTGTTCACACACATATACACACACACAAGCACCAGTTACATTGCTATCTAGAGAACTTACAGATGGCCTCTTGAGTCCCACACCAAGTGTGCCACAACTACAGTGCCAGGAGGCTGACTCCTGCCCAACAGGAGACAAGGCAGGTGTACAGAAGGACAGGCCAAGCAAAAACAAAAACTGTGACAGCAGCAGGAAAATATGGCACCTGCCATGATTAGATGAGAACTACAGTGTAAGTTAGCTTTCCTTAAACATAATTATTTAACTCGGCAAACCAATTTTCTTATAGTCTTCCACAGTACAGATGACACTACAGACTGAGTTTTATAGTAAAAGTAGTAATAGAACTTGCCCAGCAAATTTAAATTATGAAAGAAATACAAGGGTTTTACAGTATTACACAATATTTCCTTCAGAAAGTGGTATTATATGGTCCTAATGATTAAGATATACAATAACTTTTGTACAGTAAACCCATAAAACATATGAAGCAAAACCCCTTTAAAAGCCTTCTTTACCAAAAAAAACCAAACACACACCCCC
>VYXH01004866.1:168630-198479 GCA_013397275.1 Burhinus bistriatus
CCCCCCCCCCCCAAAAAACCACCACACAACAAACCACCAAAAAACCCCCCCACAAAGAATAAAAAGTCAGTCCTAGGAAAAAAATGTTACAACACCATCTACAAAATTGTTTTCATAAGAGCCTTTATAGCAGATCTGAAAATATCTCCCTCTGCATGAGTACAGCGGCTGCAATCTTGGGAGATACCAAATACTGAAAAGATCATAACACGAAACAGAACGTTCAGTCCCACTGGGAAAAGTCAGCCTACACCATATTCTGACACCTGTACATAAAAGTTATGTCTTAGTACATACACCTTGTGTACACCCGTACAGGTGCATACATATATGTGTCTTAGTTGTAACTGAGAGGGAAGTTACAACCACTACATTTTCTGTTACGTAGTTATTTTGTGCTAAACATGAAGGTATTTAATATTATTTACCTTGCTGAAATCAACTGTGCTGTTTTCTCTGCTTCCTCCTGTCCCAGTACCTTTAACATCTCCACTTTTCCCAGTGTCTAGATTTCCAGGTGCTGACTGTGGAGATGCTAATAGCCCTAAATTAAAACAAAGGAGACAAGTTCAAAATTGTGTATGAAGTGAACTGAGTATGCGACACTACCAAAACTCAACGTGGCAGCTTGCTTAAAGCAAATGTGCAAGTTATTCAGTGAGAGTGCTCTACATTAGTATCATAAATGCAACATTAACAAGTCATTGTGTTGTCAAAATAAGGACATAATTAACAAAATTAAATATTGCCCAAATGGTGGCCATTTGCAGAACAGTCACCAGAAAACAACAGCTACTTTAATTGCAGAAAAAATAACAACTCTTAACATTTTAATCCTAACCACTCTAATAGTTAGCAGATAGCATCTTCACTGTATTTAGAAGTGCTTAAACACCAAAAGCAAACACCTCTGCTACCTAGTCTGCTGCGCAGCAGTTATTTCAATTGTAAAAAGCCTTGGCAAGCCTCAAGCTACAACTATAAGGAATGATACCCTGATAGTTAAGTAACCTGTACAAGCAAATACTGTACTACATGAAGGACAGACAGCTTGCAAACCCTGATTTCAAACAACAGACCAAAGCTCCAACTGTTGATCTGACCAGATGTTACTATATGAAATATTCTCTGTAACACATTAGCTAAAGAGGCACGTACAACACAACCATTCAAGTTAACCTTACAGCTTCCCTCTAACATCTGCACCAACACAAAACCGCTTTATGTAGCTTTCTACGCTACTAGCTACATTGAACTGCATGTTCAGTGAAGGGTGCAAAAGGCAAGTAACCCAGGTGTTCAGAACATGGAATTCCATGTTGCACCATGGTTATCCCTACCCAACTACCATTTAAAAGCTGGTCTAGGCATGCAAAACCAAGCCCAATTCCATCTTTGGGATTACAGAGCTTTTACTTACTCAGTTTAACACGCATTAGATGTGCATTTGGCCTTGCTTGTCTACACTAGACCTTTCAGATGTGGTGGTAAAACATACTTTAACATGCTTTCAAAACTACATCTAGACAAAGACTAAAGTCTAAACTTTCTATTATGTGCAGAAAGCTTGCATTTAGGTCAAGCATCAGTCTCGTCAAGATAAAGCTGAAGTCCTCATTGGCTACCTTTTGGCTATTGTTCTATCATAACTACTGCTACGTAACGACTTGCATCCCTCCATGTTTATTATCTAGCAATTTGACATTTTTTAGCATATCAAATGAAAAATGAATTCACTTTATTTGATCCCCAAATTTATTTCCAAAAAACTCTTTCAAAGAGCCATCATATCAGTGGAAAACATGCAGGTCCAAGCCTTTATCATTAATTTTCATTCTTACAGTTCATAGGGGATGTAAGTGGTGTGGGTAGTTTTTCCTGAAGCAAAATCCAAATGAAGGTAGTAAGCTGTCCTCTCCTGTGTGAATCCTAACACGCACAAGCAATTAGCTAATACTATAAATACTACATTCAGTTTGCTAGACAAAAACAAACAAACAATCACATTCTACCCTTTTGCTCCTAGATGTATGCATTATTCACAAGAATACCTAACAGCAATCAACCACTTGTGAAATCGGCTGTTCAAAGTATTTATCTGCATAAGAGTTGATGTTAAGATGTGTTTGTAGGACCAGGAATAGAACAGAAATATTAAACAGTTGTTGCAGAAGACGACCATAATATAAAAGTTGATACATATAAACTTTTTTCACTTCCCCCCCTAAAAATAAAGGTAGCTGAAGATGTGCATGACTGAAAGATGAGCAATAATGCATCACTTTGCACTTTTCACCATGTGATCAAAAGAGCAAGCAAAGACTAGAAAAAAAAGTGGAAAGACAATCAAGGAGGCGGATAGAGATTTATTATTTCAATACTGAATTGATACTGATTCTTCTAAAAGGTGTCTTCAAAATTTCTCCAGCCAGTCACAGTTAAGGTCCACAAGTTTCGGTACTGATACAGGAACATTTATCTGATCCTAAACCACAGGTAAATAGTTCTTCTTTCTGTTGGTCTTGCAGTTGGACAGACCATTGCACTCGCATGACAATAATGCTTACAGGTTTTCAGACCTGAGCAAGCATTTCCATATGATACTGCATTTCATTATGCATATCAATCAATGTCAGATTTGCAGGGAAACTCAGAATAAAAAAAAAATAATCATCTCCAATAGCAAAACACTTTTAACTCACATCTCATGCTAACAAAAGAACTTACTTCCTTCTCTTCTCCAATTCAGTAGATACAAACTCAGAGGCTACTGCTGAAAGGAAGACTATCTAGTAGTTTTTCCAGACTGCGAGACAGAAATTCATCTAGTCTTACCGAGGGGATCATTAAAAATAAACAGTACTCTTCTTGATGTTGTTAGGCAGATGTACCACCTGTTTCCATCGAAAGACAACAGTGGATTGAGTCTTAAGTTTGGATTAATACCTTGTAAGAACAGTCAAGTTAAAGTACTTACAACTACACCTTCACTAAAGATCATGTGCATTTTCTAGCCAACTACACTTAGTTTCATACTATGATCTCAAAAATCCAATGAACATTATCTACTAGAAAAAGAAAGCAAGAAGAATACAGACATTTGCCTCATCTCTGCTTCAGTAAAAAAATATGTTGGGGAAATAAGACGAGTTCAACACCTAAGCATGACTATTCCAATATAATTATGTTTCTATAGGCAAAATTTATGAAATATGAAACTTTTAAATACAAAGTTAGACCATACGTGTATGAGGAAATAAAAATAAATTTTTAAAAATAAATTCCAATGCAGCCTTAGTGTGAAAAAAAAATGAAAACTACTCCTAGAAGGCAAATATGTAAACCTTTCTGAATTACTATTTTCAGTAAGTAATTATTGTTAAGAGCAAAGCTGTTCTAAATATTATTTTACTCAGTTTTAAAGCACATTTATCAGTGAACTAAAAGACCCCTTAAAACAGGCTGCCTTGCTGTTGTTCACAGACGTTAAGGAAGTTTAATGATGCGGGTGAATTAACAGCGTTCATCTTTAGCTATGACACACCTCTCTTCCTAGCTGTACCTATGGAATTCATTATTCAACAGTTTCAAAGATGGGAAAACAAAAGCTGTTCTTCAAATGACGACAAAAGAGAAAAAAACTGTTAAAGAGAACCCTTTGCCTGGTTGAGTTACTATGAACGTATGACTGCTTGTAAAAAGTAAGTGGTAGACTGAAAGTGTGTCCCTCTTCCCTCCTTTGACAGTAATTCATGTTAAGTTCAGTAACCTTCCATCTAAAGACTGAAAAATAAAGTCTGAATAGCACAAGGTCAAGGATAAATGAATACTAAACGGAAGAAAGCCACCTATTAGAAAATTAACACAGTTCCTAATGCTCACAGGAGGCAAACCCAATTCAATCATGCAGACATGGAAAAATTATTCAGGTTGCAATATTCTGAATTACTAGAGCAGTAATACAGACCACAATCTATAGTGGAATGGACCAAGACTACTTTTTTTTTTGTAATTAATACAAGGAAGATGACTTCCTCCTCAGGGTTCCCTTCCGAGTCTGTCTCCCAAGACAGAGATTAGTCCAGTTACAGCCCTGAAGTCATAGTCTGAGAACGTCTTCAAAGGCACCTCTAAGGAAAACGTGTCTTTCTGTGGTGAGATGATTTCTTGAATTTAAAAAAAGGAGGAAAAAAAACAGAAAACAAAAATGTCTTCCATCATTATTGGCGTTCATCTTTCCCTGGGAAGACTTTTATTTACGGATTAACTGGGAAATCATTCCTTTCAGATTTTTCCTTTGTGAGAAACATCCCCTTGAGGCACATAAGCAATTTGAACATGACTTGGAGATTCTGGTGGAAAGCTTTATGAGTGATAATAGTAGCATCAAGTACTTGATTTTGATTTGTTTGCCTTCTCTTGGGTTCTAAAGACCTTGAGTCTGGCGTGTTGTCATTCCCATCAGACTAGTAGAAAAATGAGAACTGGAAAACCAATTACATCTGTTATTTTACTTCTGGTTTTTAATTACCTTCGAAAGATCATCCATGAGAGAGAAGGATCTTCATGTGAATTCTCTTACGTTCCCATAAGGAAGTTAGAGAAAGCGTTTTTTTGTTTGCTTTTCTGAATTTAAGTAAGGATGGTGCCCCTACTCCGACTTAAGACGACAGCCTACAACGTAGTTTGCTCTTTCCTTTTCAGTGACTTCGCTGCAAAATGTGAAAACGCAGATAACCACAGCCTTTTCTCTGTCAGCATATTTTCACTATTCTACGTAACAGTGTGCTCTTACTTATTAAACAAGCGAGGAAGGAAACCAAGAAAAGCCCCACTGCTGAAAGAACTGAATGAAGTCAGCTTCCCCCTCAATACACATAGGCATAAAGCAGACAAACCTACAAGCTAGGTTTTGGCAAGAGAAATTTCAGGGCAGGGGAAAGGCAGGAGGAACCTGAAGACTAAAAAGAAAGGTGATCCCCTTAAAAACATGATCTAGAAGAATCCTAAAGTCTCTAAATAGGTGATAATTTTGCAAAAGTAAAGCAAGTATAACAGTATGCAGGCAGAATACACAAGTTATGAAACATTTACTAAGAACAATTAAAGAAACTTTCAGAACTTTCCATCCTTTCTCTCACCTATACACCTACATACCTTTTTACATGTAAAAAACAATGGTTTTGCAAGACAACACATTAACAAATTGCTGAGCTCTGACTGACAAAAAAACCTCTTAACTATCTTGCATATCAAACATAACAAAACAGTATTAAGTGACTGATGCTGAAGCAGCGCACTAATGGAAACTGTAGGTGAACTGAACCTGCCAGTTTCATCATAAACTACTATTGGTTTTAATGGCCCTGGGTTTTAAAAGCACAAAAGCAAAAATAAAACTGCTTAAAGACTTCATGATACAACTAAACTACAAGCACCACTGATAACTGCATCCTTCCTAATTCTTTTCATATTCATCTCTAATACGTCACATCTTTGGCTGTAGCTATCTCAGGGTATCAAACACTAGTTTAAAATACTAACTCAACCACTGACAAAAATCAAAGCAAAATCTGATATGGACTGTAGGTGAGTGAAAGGAAAAGGCCACCATTTTTGACATTTTGCTTATATAATTTAAAACCATATTCCTTTTTAATTACACAAATGAAGGTTAATTAAAGAATTTTTTTTGCTGGCTTTAGTTAAAAGCTAAAAAGTTAAAAATGCCAAACAAGAAAACAGTCACAATTGAGAAGAAATAAAACATGCAGGCAGAGGTAACAGTTATCATATTCCTTTGTGCCCAAGTTATGTGCCAAAAACATCACAACGCAAGTGATCCAGATGCAGAGAGCATCACACATGGACAGCTTAAATTTTGATAGTTGCCTGGTGTTTCGTCAATATTTTCCTCTGTCTTCTTTTCCTGGCTTTCCTGCACTTCTAAGTCCTCCTCAGGTGGGTGGATTATTACTGAAGGAATATCATCACTGGCAGGTGACACCAGCAATTCCTTGCCCTGAAGTGGACTTGACTGGGCACCTGTGGTTGGCGGGTGGCTGCAGGTAGGACTGGAGGGTGGTGTGTTTTGAGGGGTAGTTACGGGGGTTGTACACCTTGAGGTTGCCGGGGTTCCAGCTCTTGAAGAAGGAAGAAGGTAATTGAGCAGAACTGACAAACGGCTTTCTCCTCTCAGGGAAATATTTGAGGCAGAGAGACCTGTTCGCAAAGAATGGCGGGAGGCTGAAAGGCCTTCCCCTGAGATAAAACAAATGAAACACCATGAGGCTTACAACAGGGATGCACTAAAAAAACTCAGACACCAATACGCATTAACAATTTACATAGTAAATTGCAAGCTTTACGGGCCAAAAGTGTCATACTCATGCAAGTAAGACAAGAGGTAAGAGCAAATCTGATTTCAGACATTAGAAAAGTCAGAAATTACTGATGAATAATTAGAATGCCAAAGATATGTAGGAGAAGATATTATCTTAAAGTCAGTAAGATTTGTTAATATAACAAAAAATATAACTGTATCTCCTGAAATTGACTATTAGATTTTCCTAGAAGAATTTCTCATTCCAAATTGCACACAGCTACCTTTCAGGCCATCCAAAAAAATACATTAAAAAAATCATTAGCAGCCAAAACATTACAGGACTTCACAGTTAACTGCATCCATTATATACAAAGAACTGTGAGTTTCTAAATTTGAAATATTTCAAAATGAACATGATCAAACATATCTAATCATGTTAAATGCAGCTGTCTTCCAATAAAAGTCTTGTTTTAATATGAAGTTTCTTAGCCAGCTGTAGCCCCAATATATAGTTTTGAAGAGGGCACAAGGATGACATACATAATCCCTTCTCCATTTCTTCTTGCTGTGACTTACCAAATATCCCCATTTGCCTAAAACTAAACACTTTTCTCCAAAATCCATTGTTACTTTTCTTGCCCTATGCAGTTTCAACATCCCACTAATTTCATATAAAGAGTGTTCTTGTCACGGTGCCCTCAGATTTATTTTTGTAATGGATTTCAGTTCTTTCTTAAGCAGGAAGAGAGACTGTCTATCCTTGTATCAGTACTTCCATTAGAAGGTTTAGCAATACCATTCCTCCCATTTACCACAAACACTTTTCCTGGGATGGCAGTTTCCTTGAGAAGACTATTGCTTACTTCTTCTACAATCCCCGAAATTAAAAACGTGCTGTTTTCGTATACCATGCCATCAAGCAAGGAAACAGCAAACTAGACACATTTAGTCTCACATTTATACTAGGCACTACAGAGACCAATACGTTGAACAACCCTAGAATACTTTGCAAGAAGGAGGCGCAGAAAGTATGCCTAGGTAAAGGTCACATACATACATTCCCTCCCCCCCACCCCCAACAACGGAAGAGTGGATCCTACAGATACAAATTTGATTACTTTATTTAAATTAAGAAAGAAAGCCTCAAAGATCAACTATTAGAACTGCAGTGCAGTAAAGACAAGAGGACCAATTAATCACCACAGTAATAACTAGACTTCTGTCAGTATATCTGTGATGAATCATGAATATGAGATGTCCTAACACACACAGGTGTAAAAAGGAGCCTAAAAAGTATTATGCACATATGTGTGTTTGGTTTGCTGGTTTATTAGAGGGTAACCATAGGATTATAAAGAAAAAGTAAATCAGTATATGCTAGCAAGGAGTTCATCATGTTATATTGGTTTCTTATTTCAGTATGTATCCCATACTCTGTTGCAGGAATAGTATTAAGAATAAAATGCACTGGAAAGTGAAAATGATACATGAAGAATAACTGACAAGCAAGAGATCTTGACTACAAAATTCTCAGAATTACAAGTGGGGATACAAGTGTTCAAGGATGGGCAAAACCAAGTTTATACCTGAAATTTTCATGTTTGCTGGAGCATACTCCAAGTAAGTATCAAACTGAGAGCTCCCAACAAGCACTTAACTAAGTGGAACATGTTCTAAGCAGTGAGGATCTTTCAAGACAGGAAAGGAACTTCACTTCAAGGAGTGATTCATGAAATGAGTACTAATTTTTCACTAAACTAAAAAATTTCAGTTGAAATTATGTGTCTTTGTTAATGCAAGGCAAAAGAAAACATAAAGAACAGAGACAAAAAATAGAGGCCGTAAGAAATACGAGAATAAAAATATGCTGCTTTGCAGCATGTACTGCTATTTGGATTTTGGAACTGGATATCTAGAGTAGAACGTATTGATATTCCAGAATATTTTCAGGAATTGGTTCAATAAAAGATGTGGTACAGCCTATAAAAACATTGCAAACACCATTCTTGGGTTCAGGGTTTTTTTTTCCCCTCGTTAGATCCTTCTCTACAAAGCAAGGTACAAATAAACAGTGTCCCAGCTAAAAGTAATTTCTTCACCATTAGCACAGTGAACGTTTTCTAAACATACTAATGTAACAACACTGGATTAAGACACAGTAATTGTCAGCATCACTGAACTCATGACATAACCACAAAGTAAATCTCTAGTATAAAGACTGAATAAGCAAGCAGGATCCATCTGCCAAGCATATAAAGCTATGACACAATGCTGAAATTCCTCAAACATTACACATTAGGATCAACAAAGGTCTGTTTCTATACTTCAAAACAGTAACGCATGCGATGTATACAGGCACGAGTAGAACATTTAAGTAAATTCAAAAATATACAGAAACGTCATCCACAGCTACACATAGTACACACTTATCATTAGTTCTTTGCTTATCAAGAAGGAAACACTTATCTGCTATTATCAGCTGAATTTTCCTTCATCTCCCAGTGAGAACATTATTTAACAGGTTAGAACAAACTGGATGCTACAACTTATCTCACCATTTCGTTCAAGCAAGTGAGGGTCAGAATGTTTCTTGCCTATATCTGCAAAAGACCGAACCAGGGGAATCCGATTGCTGAATTTTTTCTCATTCTGATGATGGTGCCTTTTTAGAAGGGCCTCTCTCACATTCTCTCTTATGGATTCATCGAGCTGGCCAGAGGCAATCATGTTGTCCAAAACCATATCTACATAATAACAATAACAAAACAGAAAATTACACGTATAGCAATCAAATCTCTCCTTCACCACACTCAAACACAAATAATAAGAAAAAAGTTAAATATACTTAAAAAAAAAAAAAGTCTTCTCTTTAGCAAAGTCATCTTCAAGAATCCACAGGAAATTGTCAAAGATGTCATTAAACAAGCAAATGTGAGAATAGGGAAAGCACAACATGCGGATCTAAAAGACAGTATTTATTAGTAGCATCATTTTAAGGAATAAGTTACTTAATATTTTGTAATTTATTGTCATTTACTTCAACTTTCAATGGCTACCCCCTTTCAAAAACCAGCACCTATGTATTCAACAACCCTACACTAGAAGTGAACACACAAAGACAGAAACACAATGGACTTCTTAAGACAGTCTTAACCTGGTGTTCCCTATTTTGAATGTATACAACTATACCAATGTGAAAGTTACTATAGAATGAGATGAATTCCCTAACTCCTCTGTCACCTTTAGACACTCTAAATTCCTGAGGCTCTCTACCATACTTCATGCGATTCACATGATTTAGAAGAGGAAGAGTAAAAGCTAAGCTAGTTATGTCATCTAAAACTAAATCATCAGCTGTCGAACAACATCAAGTTTCAAAATGGAATCTCATCAGTATGCCCACACCAGGAAAGAAAGCCTGCATGCCTGGAAAAATATGTGTTGAGATTTTTAGCTGCCTTTTTTTAATTTAAAAAAAAAAACAAAACAAAAAAAACCACCAAAAAAACCACACCAAAACCTGCACAAATCAACACAAACCTACGTGACAACTTTTCAAATTATTTTTTCAGTCATAACTGATGTATCAAGAACCTAACTGTATTGGTAAACTGCAGTTACATAGAACTTTTCACAATGAAAAACATTATGGCTCAGAATACCTTACAGACAAAATTATGTGCAGCAAAGTCTCTCTCAGTACAGTGCAGCTTCCTTCTGGAATTACTGGCAACACACAACTTTTTGTTATAGCTTCTCAAAAGGAAGCTGGCCACCGTCTCCCTCCTGTTTTGAGTGAGAACCAAGAATACCTACTAGGTATATTCCTGGCTCAGTGAAACAAGACAATACATTTGTATGCCAAGGATTGTTATCCTACGTGTTTCGTAATGGCACCTAAAATTAACTTGAAACAAATTCAATCTCTTAAGACATCCCAGTTCCAACTAAAATACCTGCTACCAAAAGAGCGCTGTTTACACATAATTAAGTAATAACTGTTTTTCTTATGTACTAAGATTATTGCTAAATTCAATTATTAAAAATAAATTAAAACCCAAAACATTACTTTTACAAACCATGTATTGAAAACTCTTACTCAGCAAGTCAGGACAATAGGAAAGGAATACCAATTTCCTGAGTGAATTTCGAAGACTTCAAAACAAAACAAAAAAACGTTTCAAGCACTGCCAAAGTTTTTAGTGCCAAAACACCTTGTCCTTCACATACATTCTGGTCAGCCCTAAGCCTAGCACGATTCCTGAGAAGGCATTTCACTGTGTGGTACCTGTAGCAAGAGATACCAGGAAAATTATGTAAAACTAGTTCAAAGGCATTCAGGCTAAGCAGGTATACATATACATATATGAAAAAGCCTTCAAAGATGATTTTATAGTATCCAAAATGACCATGTGATTAGTGAGGAAACTCAACATAGTAGGTCAAACAACATGTACAAAATTTATTTCTGCTCACCTCTTATAAAGGTGAAAAAAATACCAGATGTGCAACAATCAACTGCACTAATGGCATCAAGTTTAACATCAGCCAAGTTATGATTAATAATTATGGTACTAAAGTGCACAAATAAGTCCTAAAATGTTCTGGCAGATATTTACATTTCATCTGTAGAAACAAAGACAAAGAACACATTCAGGGATTAGAACATAAAGGCAAATTCTGGGCCTCATCCTAAAACATGTAGTAAGGAGGTCCTACTCATCCAGTGTAGCTCCCTGTAAGCAAAGTTTGTAGGATCAGCTCTTTACAACCAGATGAAGAAAACTGCAGTAAGCATGCACATACCTATTTCTTCAATATAGTATTTTCAAGAACATAAAAAGACACCATCAAAAATGTCTCAAGTTATAGATTAAAATTTAGGAATAAAATCTTAAAAAAAAAAAAGTTTTGCTGCAACCTGCTATCTCATCTAGTGTGTTTGCTCTCATGTCCAACATGACCGTTCCATTAAGAATGCAGCTTCGCAGTTCAAAGAGACTGTGCAAAGACAGAGTTGCTACGTAAGGCTTGCTCCATCGATCACCACCATCTTCAACATCCTCTTCAAATTTCAGCCACCTGAAATGCATACACATACACATATTCATATTTCTCCTGGAAGACAGACAATTTGACAAGCAATCCCATTCTTCCCTGTGACTTCTGTATGACATGGAACAGGAAGTCCCATCAGCTCATACAAGCTTTGGTTTCCTTGGACAACCCAACTGATTGACAGTTACAACATTTTTATCAGGCCTTTTAACTGCACTCAACTGTTTCAGTTTTCACCTATTTTGTTTCTTTTGGTTTAAACAATACCTGCCTATTCACAAGTTCTTGCGAACAGTGCATGACTGTGCCTTGGTACTTGATTTGCATACTCAGTTTCATCAGTATTTTAGGATTAGAAAGCTGTTTGAAACACACCATATACAATGTTCAAGTCTCCCAGGGTGCTAGGTCAGACATTTAAGAGCTAGATAACACTAATATGTGTAACTATAAATTGATCTTGATTCTGACTCACAGGCATTATGTAAATTGAACTTCTGCAAAAGCTAGCATGCAGTAAGGTAATGAAGTACTGAATGCAGAAGAGTTTATTACAATGCACATGTATAAGGAAGCAACTAAACCACTATGGGCCAAAAATAATTGTTGCATCCTTTAATGTTCATGCATGCAATTCGCAAAAAGTTAATCAATTACTACTTCAGAAGAACATATGTAAATACCCAATTTTCTTTATGTTTGAGTGAAAAAAAATTGACACTAATGTATCAGTAATAACAAAGAGATTTCTGAGATTGTAAATACCGTGTTCCATGGCTGAACACCTGTATTTATAACTAAACCCAGCTGTCCCTGTCACAATGCTTGGCACGATGAGTTTTAGGGAAGTCAACACAGCACCAGTAAGACTGAGGGTCTCTTGAGAAACCACACGGGTTCTTCCAGAGCTGGGCAAAAGCAACAGAAGTTTTAATTTGCTGAGTATGAATTGAGTGAACAACTCCTATAGTTCATGAAAATTCTAACCTAGATCTGGTTTGCAGTTCTTTGAAATATAATCACTAGAAGATATATGCTGAAACAATCTGCTTTTATTCAGCATACCTAGCCGTTTCTTTCCATTCGTATTCTTCTCCATCCCTGAAGCAAAGTTCGTCCATTTCAGTGAAGAGATCATGGGGAATGTGTTCATCATCATCTTCAGTACCCAAGATAAATTGCACTCGTTGGGATGGCGTGTCTTGAAGAAAAGGATAAACTGAACAATTAAAAGAATTCATACTTCCATTATGCAAGAAACACCACCTAAGAGTTAAATCTCCTGCTCTCAGTTAGAAATAGGCAGCACAATATCCTCTTCAAGAGGGAAGAAGAACAAAGCAAACATGGCCGTTTCTTTAAAAGGAGGCCCTTTAAAAATTTTTCATTGTTTCTGAAAACAAAACATTCGGAAATTTGTGTTTATGTAACACAATTAAGTATTTTAGCTCTTCTATAGATTAACAATATGAAAATAAACATCAAGAGCAAAATTAGTAAGAAAGTAAAAATTAATATACCAAAGGGCTAGAAACCTTGTTTTCACTGAGAACAAAATTAATGATACCATCATGACACGGACACTAATTAAAGGAGGGNAAGGCCGACAGAAACAAATACCCTGACTTATAGATTGGTTGTCCTAGTAATAGTTCAAGATGCTAAACAGAGCTGGCTTTTTTTCCCCCCTCCACTCTACATAGTAGGTACCCACGTACTCGTATTAGAGCTGCAGATTTTTCAACAGCCTGTCGCTACTTACATAGAATGGAAAAAATTATTACCTTTCTCACTGCACAGTTGCAGCACTGTACATAAATTAGCACAGGAAAGTAGAAACTACACAGCTAAAATGTTGAGGAAATATTTTAACTTCTCATAGTATAATGCCAAGTGGAACAGGCTCAGTAATAACTTGTGACAAAATTTAACTATCTTTTTTGGTCAAATACAGGTAGTGAGCTTCACTGCTATGAGCAAAACTTTTTACAAAGCAATGATAAAAACACAGTTTTAGCAGATCTTGTTTCAACTCAAGGGAGAGCTTTCAAACAACAAGGGCTCAATAACGTAGTATTCACAGTGTTACTCAAGGAAGGTCAGAAACAGAAATTCCAGGTACATCTCAATTTTAAAAACTTTACTTTCTTTACTGAAACGCCACTCTTACAGCTGCTACATCTGAACCTACAACTGTATGCTTCCACTGCAGAAGGAATACTGCCTTTTAGATTCAGACATAAGATCTGCATTACTAATAAACTTCATTCAGAATTTAATTTTGCTTTGCATTGTTGTTGTGGCATACATCATCCTCCAATAACATAACTGAAATGAGCTCTTGAATACAAACAACATTCATTATCAATTAAGACCTACAGCAGATTGTTTTTATCCCAAACCAAACATACCCCAAAAATCCTGCCATATCCTCTGTATCCAGAATAGAGAAGTGACCAGAAGAGAGAAGTGACTTTCTATCTATTTAGTATTACTTGCTGCTTCAGAACCTGTACAGCAAGACTCTACAAACATAAGATCAAATGATAATAATTTGTATTTGGGTGGGGAAGTTTTGAAGATGGATGAAACTAAGAACTGTAGGAGAACGGCAAAAGGGGACTTGTAAAAGCATTCCCATTTGAAAACTCCTTTGTTTCAGGGAACTAGCCCCATGTAGAACATGGTTCTAGTCATAGAAAGGTGACAGTGAACAGCATGGTGTCCACGCTTGAAGTGTAACGTTGCACCGTAACTCTCCCATTCACTGCGGTCTAGGAATAAAAACGGGTTTGAGGTCTTGAAAAAAAACTGCCAAGAGTACTGCCAAGTAATTTCATTTCAGAGAATGATATGACAAAGTCGTCATCTCTTGAGGATAAGGGGCGGGCCGGGGGGGCAGTGTCTGATCCAAGACTAAAACTTAGGAGGCAGTACAATTCATTCACTAACAGACAGCAAGAAGGCTGAAGTAAATATTTTTTAATAGATCACTGATCAAATTACCATGGCAAATGCCACTTCACAGCTCTCTTCATACTTTCAAAAATGTTGAGTAACAGAGGAAGAATAATACAAGACTACAAAATCTGAAAAAAACATTTTTATGCTACAAGCGAGTATTATGTAGCTCTAGCCTAACGTATTCAGTGCGGGCTGTCGAACATTCATGCAGACACCTGGATGAAGTCCAACAGCTTATGATTTAGATAAAACACGACCACAAAATCCTTGCCTGTTTGTACATAGAAAGACATTAATTACAGCGAGAATAAAAGAAACAGCACAAAACAAACAACATTTAAGCAGACAGTAACTACTACAAGTCTACTTTCAAAAGACATAAAGAACTCGCACAACAGATTTCTTACCATATGATGGAGATTCTCGGCCATCCTCTCTGTCAGTTTCTTTTTCTTTTTTTCTTCTGTGATGCCTGTGCCCACGATGCCTATGCCGTCGACGGCCTTGCTTTCCAAATGGGACATGAACTCCAATATACACAGCTCTGTGGCCTTTTCAAGAAAGTTTAAAACGAAACAATTAAACAAAAACTGACCTCCTGCCCAAATTTAGTGTCTTAGTCAAGGAGTTTGACAAAAAGAAACCCAAAAGCACTTGGCAAAACTACCTTTAGTGAACTAATACTACCATTACCAACTCAGTTGTGAAACAAGTAATATAGAAACATAAGCCTGACCTGTAACACTGAAAGAAACTACTTGATACAGTGCAAGGCAGAGACATTACACGATACTCCTCTTGTTTGCAGGATGCATATCACGATAGTCATTACAACAGCGAGATGTAATCTCCTAGTTCAGTTTATGAACTTCATTAAGAAATTACCCATCGCTTCGAGTCTGCAAGGAGTTTTCTCTGCCTGAATGAACTGCCAATATTTCTTCAAGTAGCCTATGACACATGTAGGTGAACCTGATGTTCAATTATAGCATTAATTTAGTACCAATTTAGGAGCATAAAAGGAACTTACACCTGGAAATGTATGCCAAAATAACATCAAATAACTTACAGAGAAGGCTGGGTTGGTTTTTTTCCTATTCTAGAATTTTTAAGTAGTACAACCTCAAATTAATACATACTGCTCTTTAAAACATGTACTTTCAACATCTTGGTTTTCCTTTGACCTTTCACATTAAGGCAATACTAGCATCAACAACTTTGCAAAAGAAATCAATCAACACATTGTTATGAATGTATTAGTACTATGTCTCCTGTAATGGAGTTAGCATATAGCATCATTTAGGTTGGAAAAGACCTTTAAGATCATCTAGTCCAACCAAATCTGAAATTAAGCACATTAAAAGCTATTTGTTTCCCTCTAAGAGTGGAAAACAGATTAATTTGTTGAAGCATTCATCAGTCCTATTTCTAGAGAAAGACTTCTCTTTTATGAGCTTCTTCCAACAAGAACATTCAGCAAAGGAACAGGCAAAAGCCAGGGAAAACCAAGCTGAAATAAACAACAAACTGAAGGTGTTTTTAAACAACCTGCAACCATAGCAAATTGCTTTCCTACCCTAAATGCACTGACCTCTCAGCTATCGCTATGTTCAGGTGCCTCAGAGCTGCTTCAAGGCACACCACTGCCAGCTTAGTCCTCAACCTGAGCAGCCAGGCCACAACCTATGGTATTACTTTCTACTCCAGAAGGGAACTTCAAAGAAAGTGCCTTCTCACTACCCAACAGATTAGGGCATCACAAAGACAGGGGAATAGGCTAGCAATGGGTTATTCTACCCTTCAGCCCACGCTGCCCAGAAGCGACTAATTGTATGAATGGCTATTTCCTCATGTAGACACTGTCTTGCAGGCAAATGTAAAACAAGAATACCTGCCCCAAATCACTTCTGCATATGCAAAGTCATCAGACTCTTACACGTGCAACAGCATTTTGGGACTAATGTGAAATGCTGACAAACAAGATGATTTTCAGCTGTTATTAATTAAAATGCATCACAATCCAATGTAATTCTATCAGAATAACTTCAAGAAAAAACTTGATGTTGAAAGAGAGCCTCTGAATTTTTTTTTTATTTTATTTTTCAGAGCAAGCATGAGGGGCAGCAATACAACAGACTAACCAGGAAAAGTTCAGCTATTGCAAACAGCAGCTTATGAGTGCACCAGACTGTTCCTTAAGAGAGAGACCTTTATTTTTTGGTATCGCAGACATTCATAAACAAAGACATCTCCACTACTATGTAGGAAATCCAAAACTACTGCTGTTGAGTATACTATCATGATTACTCAAAAACATGTTGCAGGTATATTAATCTCCGAAAGGCAGGGTAAAACTGTATAATATAAGTTGAACAAGCTTAACATTAATTCTTACTCCAAACAGCAAAGCACTGAGCAGCTCTCTAAAAATAGACAGCTGTATTGAGTAGGTCTGTCTTCCCTTAAGTCTCATTATTCAGACAGGAATAATTAATGTTTGCAGATGGATAAAGATTTATTTACAAACACAATTTACAAGGAAAAAAAAAAAAAACCCACAGGGATTTTTTTCTCTTTCATTCCCAAGAAACTAGGCAAAAGAACTTACCATTCCCTTCACCCTGGCCAAAAGAAGCCAGAAAGGCAAGTAATATAAAGCAATATAGAAAAAGTTAACTCTGAAAAGGTCTGACTTAGTATTACTTGCATAAGTGTTATTTCTAAAAGGAACCCAACCTTTTACTTGAATATTGTTTTAAAAGCTTGAAAGGTACAATTATGTGACCTTCAAAGCTTTAGTCACACAAACATCTGTACCACAGTGCCACTCTCGAGCAAAGCTTGTTATAGAATTACTTTAAACCAATAATCAATAGAATTAGTAGACCGCCCGATACTAAATTTAGTAATACAAAGCTCAAGAGATAATTGTTCATTTTAATCTAACATGACTTTATCCAAGCTTAGCTGTTCAAATCCATCAAGAGTATTTACTACTTAAGGTCCTTATCAGTATGAAACAAATTTAAATGTTAGGAGCTTGCAACATGTCTCCATCACATGGTTGGTCTTACTCGAAAAGACAGTTTATATTAACTCCTATAAAATTGACAGAATAGAAAATGCTCTGTTTAAGTTCCCTGATTTCTCCCCAAAGCCCCTAAGAAAATGGTAATAGAAGACTTCTAAAGTCCGAGAGAGATCAAAAACATGTATCCAAAAATGCTGTGATGTGGCAACCCTGTAAGTACAATTCCACACAGAACTTTCTTTTTTCTAACCACCATTTTGTTAGCTAGATGCCTTTTAAGCTTCATACAAAGAAGGATATTCTTCCTCATGTTAACAAGAGAAAGTAAATAAAATCAAGTTAATATCTATGTGAATTCTCAAATCCTGTTACTTAGAAATTTGAACTGCAGAGCTCATATATTAATTACAGTTGTAAGGGACATCTGGAGGTGGGCCATCTGGCCTAATCTTGCTGAAACTATAGCCAACTTCAAAGCTGAAGTTATCTTTTTGATCAGGCTGGTCAGGATGACAACCAGCCAAGCTTTGACTATCTGTAAGGATAGATACTCTGCAGCCTCTCTGGGCAACCTATTCCAACATATAACAACATACTGCATGAAAAAAAACTTCCTGATACCCAGGCAGCACCTCCAGTACTGCATCTTGTGTATGCTCCCCCTCACCCTTTCACTGTGCCCCTCCAACAAGAGACTGACTCCTATCTTCTCCATAAGCTCCCAACACTCTGCTGAAGACAAAAAACTTCATGACAAGAACTACTATTTTACCAAAAGTCTTCAAATAATAATCTGAAGATAGATCATTATTCTACATGGGAGCCTTTATTTAATCAAATAATATCATAATCTATCTTGTCCCAGCATGGAGCTTTCCAGTATGGAAAAACGGGAGGATCTGCAGGAGAGATCCTAGTTTGTTCCTTAAGACCATAAAACAGGCAAAAAAGCAGCTGTTCGATGTCTTCTAACTCACATTTCCCAAACACATTACCCTAGTAGGAAGCACTTGAAATCTATCATCATCTCATGCCCTGTCATTAATCCCCTTTACATCACAGAAAGTACTTGTATGCCCAAAAATAAGCTCAATGCAATTTATTAGTTCAACTTCTACCTTTTCTGTCACAGGTCTGCTCCGAAGCCAGAAGCACACAAATAAGAAAAATAATCTTAGGTGGATGGAAGAAGTAAAGAGTGAGAACAAGAAAGTCTTTTCATGCCCCAAAAAACTTCACAGCCCAAGGTCTTCTCCAAATATTCTCTGCTCTGGTGAAACCTAAGGAACATGTAGAATTCCTCATTTACACACACGCACACACCCTTTAGTTTAAAGTTAACTTATTTATAACAAAAATTCTGAAAATTCACTCAAGTCAGTAACTCACTGAAAATACTGCTACTAGTTTAAAGTTAACTTATTTATAACAAAAATTCTGAAAATTCACTCAAGTCAGTAACTCACTGAAAATACTGCTACTATGCTAATTCTCTAATTAGAAGTAATGCCACATTTCTGAAGTATGCAATTAAATGTACAATTTAGTATTGATAGTGAAGTTCTTAGTGTGAGACACGAACTAAGTATTTCAAAATAAACAGTAGTATTTTAGTTATTTTATGAACTTCTCTCACACAAAACGTTCCTAAGAAACAGTCAAAATATTTTCTAAGGAATTAAGGTAGTAAAAGTGAACATAAAGTATTTTAATACAATCTTATTCTTCCATGCATGAATTGACTACATAAAAGCCCTATTATTACCAAGGATTCTTTTTCTGTGCTTTCAGAATAAAACATTTGAAATAAAATTTTCTAACCAATTCTGTATAAAGGAGTAAAGAAAATTCTTTCATGGGCAGGTACACGCCATAGGTGGAGCCCAAAGGTTCTCCACAGCGCAGCGTATTGTAGAATCCATTACACCTCCTGGGCTGCATTCAGAAATCTCACGTTGCTCCTATTAATTAAGTATATCTGAGAATATGCTCTTTATACTAAAATACTTGGACAGATAAAATTGAGAAGCATAATCCAAAAGTCTAGTATGCATAGCATACGGTAAAGCAGCTCAGAAAGAGTGTTTTCTCACTACACAATGAAAGAGAGCATCGTATTACACTGACTGACAGAAGTAGTAAATGTCAGGTTTCTCATCACACACAGAGGTGATTTTTTTTCTGAGTTAAAACCAAATATGTGTTAGTAGTGGCAGTCATAAGACAAAAACGCACTGAATATTTCTATTTGACACAATCAACAACATTCAAGAAAGCATCATTAGTAATTACATTAGATATGCAGGTAGCAACAGTAATAGGAAAACCTTAGTGTCAGCTGACACAGGGATTCTAGTATGGTACGTCCACTTCTGGTGCTAGCAGTGGACCACAGAGACCAATCTCCCTCACCTGGGAAAGGAGCCAGCTCTTGGTACCTGTGGGAGGGGGACTAGCTGCCCTTGCATCATACATCCAAGTTGGACCATAGCTGGGCCTCATACCTCATCTGAGCCAAGTTCTTGGTCCACTCTGTCTCCGCAGCAGAGCTCAGGAAAAAGGACACATACCCAAGATAATTTCAAAGAGCTGTTTCTGCTGGAGGGGAGAAAACCTACAAATACGCAATTCAAGTAACAGTGCCATTAAGACTGAAGATTGGCCCTTTGTCCACTAAAGAAACGAAGGTTCTCAGACCTTCACAGATGCCGTACTCTGTAAGGACACGAGGCTTCCACACTCATATCACTGTACTTGTAAAGTATTTCAAAAGAAACGTGCAATAACATTTCCCCACTTCATCAATGGGTCACAAATACATTCTCATTACAAATTTGATCACCCCTCTCTCTTTTACAACCACTGCACACATCTTTAAATGGATCAGCTTGCCCCCGAATGCATATATTTCCTGACATTTTAAGATATGAAAAATATTACAGAGGGAATCTTGCCTCAATGTAAGGGTTACCCTTTCTGAGGAAAACTCAAACTTCCACACTTTCTTTATAAAGTAAGAAATGTTCAGAAATAAACAAAAAAAGTTCTCACACTTCGAAAGCTTTAACTGCTGTGAAATATTAGCTTTCAGTGAATTGCAAAAGGAGAAGTGTCATCCATTAGGAAAGACTTCTGACATCCACCAAGTCACAGGTTTAGTCAATTTCTGGAACAACTTATTTTAAAAGGGATTAAAAATAGTAAGCTAAATATTATGAAAAGTCATCAAGCAACAACAGGCTGCAGAACCAAGCACAGTCTCCTATTTCTTCTACCTAGTCTCAAAAATTTTAAATTTGATCAATCTGGGGCCATCAAGTTCAGTGAAAGTTTTAAGTTTCTATCGGTGCTGTTTGGTAAAACTTCAGTTTTACAGCCACACTACTTGAATCACAATTTTACGTATGTTTCAGATTATGAAACTGCAGTTAGTTACCTTTCTATAAAATTTCTGACGCAGTCAGGACAGAAACATTACACAATGTTCTCTCGGATAAAAGAAGGTTGAAAATAAAAAAAGTCAGGACACAGTTTGTATCCTACACTTTTAAAAAGCATTGCTTCCATCTTAGTCTATTTTAAATTAAATATTTATTTTACATCTTTATGTAAAAGGCATTTGTTTTGAATGGTATCCATTTTAAAAACAACTCTGTTTTAAGAAGAAATGTTGAAATGTATTTTAAAGATTTAAGTATAAGCAAAGTTATTGTCTGCCCCAGATGTTCTCATGAACTCGAATATTCAAGTTTAAACACTGATTCACTTTGAAAAAACATTACTACAGGATAGATAATGTGATTGAACAGTTTTGTCTGTTTTGGAGGGTGAATATTAGATAATCTAACCTTATTTGGTAGAAATTCTAACAATTCAAGGATAGCATATTCAGTACTGCCTTCTACCTCTACAGAAAAAGTAGCTACATATTGAAAAACTTATACTTTGCTGCATCACCTCCTTCAAAGATTATTTTCACTTAAGGTTCAGTATTTATATAAAGGTATTCTACTTTAAATTGGCTACATAAGAAGGGAAGCATAGCTAAAATGGATTTTATGATTCCCTACACATGTATTTCAGTTCTCATGCAGAAATCACTGAAGTCTACACTTCCCATAAAGCAACACCTAGATTGTACTATTAAATAGATCTGTCATTACAAAAGCTGAGAATGTTTTCCTTACTTCAAAGCAGAATAGAATATCATACAGATTTATACATCATACGTACACTATGCAACATCTTTTAAACAAAAATAAAATCAAAATAGTAATACCAGTGTTATTTTAATGAATGACTTACAATATATGCAAAAATGTTGACTTAGTTTCAGTATGACTACTACTACTCAGCCCCAATTCAGTCAGCAAGATTGTAAAGCTGGGTAACATCTTCTTTAGCAAGATAAAATATCCTGTCAACAGCCATTCATCAACTGCGGTATGCAGAAGGGCTCCTTAGCTGTTGAGACTATTCCACAAATAAGAAATTAACAAGTGTCTCAAAGACGCTCCTGAAGATCTGTTTGTAGAAATAGCCAACATTTTGTTGATGTTGCATATGACTCACAGCATGTCTCATATACCCGACTAGCTGTACTCTATCTAGACAGACACGTTTTTGCTTGCTCTCAGTTCAACTCAAACTAAGGAGCAGGCAAAATCTTTCTAATTCAGGGTAATCACTAGAGAGGATGGATGAAAGGTGGTCTGCAAGAATCATTAATGACCATCCTAAATTAATTTTCACATTTTTCTATTTTTTGACCACATAAAAAGATACAACTTCATGAGAAATAGCATTTCAAAATTATTTTTTTCTGTTAAACACAGTTCTTTTCTAGACCATTAAGGGATCTCTTAAAGGTTCAAGCATTCATTCTGTAATTTGAGAACCATAAGAAACCTGTTCTACACTGCCTGTCTAAATTAGTACAGCCTATTACAGAATGTAAAATCGTAAATACTAAGCACAATTTTAAAGTGCCAGCATCTACAATGTCCTGTTGCATTACTGGTGTTTACCTGCTTCAGTAAAATTTGTTTTCTTAAAAGATTTTACAGGAACTATTCATGGGTTTTTGAACAGTTGCAATTTAGATGCATCTAAAAGGTAGAATAATAGTAAACATGCCACCTGAAAAAAAACTTAGCAGTACATTCTAGTACAAGTTGTCATATAACTTCTCTTAGTTCCCCAAAGCCCTTTCATAATTCCAAAACAATTTCTAACTACTCATAACCTATTAAACTGCAAAACACTTGCAGAGCAAGTTTTCCACTTGGATATAAAATATTCACTTCTCGAAGGGAAAATATGACGCATTATTTAACTACCTGCCCTTATCAACTAAGATTAACTGAAAAGCACAGCTCTTTTCTTAAAGGAAAAATAAGGCTCTAAAGCATGAAGGTATCAGAGATAATAGGGTCACTTGAAATGTAAACACTACTTACATCTGCCACAGGATAGTGTGAGAGTACAGCAGCTATTAAATCATCTTAACTCTTGAAAGCTAATTCCTGGATTTATGCCATAGAAAACTAGTCTACTGAGACACACACTCTTGACCTCAGATTGTTTCTGGAACAAGACTTCTGTTATGCGTAAACTCCTTATCTTTGCTATGCCTGTAACTGGTCTGCTAAGAGTAACAGAATATATCTATTCTCCCTTAAACTGTATCTAGTAAATGTATCCTCAAATCAAGGTGGAAAACTAACTACACATTTAAAAAGATAGGTCCTGGTAATATCAAGCCAAACATACTAACTCAGATTTAAGGAAGCTTTCCTTAAACATGGTTCTTAACAGAAAACGCCTTTTACAAGATGGCATGAAATACTTCTGTCACTACTATTCTTCCCTTACTTCCAACTGCTGCCTTACTTTGTTAATACCCTCATTCACTGCAGCTCAAAGAGTCTGCCATCAAGAACATTAGGTGTTCTTAAAAACGTTATTTTAAGATGTTATTCCCCTTTCTAGCTCTCCTGTAAACTGACATTTGTTATTTCAAAGGAAGGCCTTACAGCTTGAGTAAAGAGCAGTACCTTTATTTAGTACACACACAGTCTGCCCACAATTGCAGTTTACCATCTCTACCCATTTCGCTTTCACAGGAAGAAAGTTATGAAACAAGTAGCCTGTGCCTAACCTTTCTAACCTAAACACTGTCACTCCGGATATGTACCACACTTTCCCAGCCACCATAAATAGAATGCAGAGCTTGGGAAGCTCTGACTCCAAGATCTATTTTCCCCTTTAGCATCTGGCCCTCTTGCCATTAATATTTCATCACAGAATTTCCAGAAAATAGAAGGATCCAGTACTGACAACACCGAGAAACCTTTGCTTTAGTATTAGTAGCAAAATTATGCCTTCTACAGCATCAAACCAAAGAACGTTAGTTTGTGTGGGTTTTAAAGCAGTTAAATACCACTTGCCCATGCTGGTTCTAGAAGGTCTGGTGCTTCACATTATAGCTGAACTGAATTAACTGCTTGCTGCCTCTCCTTGAAAATGAATCAACACACACTTCTGGAAGGGTTCCAAATTCCTAGAACTCCTTTTCAAGTCACCAGAAAAACAAGTTGGAAGACTGGACTGAAACAGATGCAGGTCTTCAAACACTTACAATACCTAAGCTTGACAATAGGTCTTCCTAAGCCTACAAGAATGTTCACAAGTCAGTAATGAAAAATAATACTATTTGGAGGTTTTTTACTGCTCCCAGCCAACAATTCCATCTCTCCCCTTGTAAGATTTTAATAACAGAATTAAAAACAAAACCCCCAAATGCTACATACCTACTTTAATCATAATAGCTTATAAATAATGATCTCATAAACAAACAGATCTGTAAGTTCACACCAATTTATCCTCTGAAACGCCCTGAAGCTAAAGAATCTCTTTTGGTGAATCTCAGAGAAGATAACTATATGAGTCATCAACTGTACTTACATACCTTTCTCTTTTGTACAGGAAAGGAAAAGCTTCTTGTTCTTACTTTGGCACAGTTTCCACTGATAAACGTCAAAATACATGCTGTCCCTCCCTTTCCCCATTATACCATTAAAAAAAAAAAAAAGGAGCAGTTTTCTCACAAATACGTAAGATACTACAAAACATATGTAATCGCCAAAAATAATTCCTACTTTTGCGTGAAAATGTGTGCCTATATGCAGCTTCAGATATGTGATAATCCTACCGGAATACATTTTTCTTGTCAGATACTTATTAGTTAACTTGCTTAACCACTGTATAGCCAGCCCTCTCCCACGTTGAGACACTTACATCAGGTCACTCCAAAGAGAGTGAGTGGTAGCCAAAGAAAAGGAAAGGCTGCATGGCTAAGAGCAAGGTGAGGACAGCGAGATCTCCTCATCTCCTCCTTTCAACAGCTGTTATGTTGACTCAATTGCTCATGAAACAGAAGCCTTGGTTTCACCTTTAATTTATTCTTTGGCCATGGGTAAGACGGGTATTTTCCACAGTCAGCAATACCAGTGCTTAAATTGCCTCAAGCAGCCTGAAGCCCCTGCCTTCCCACCCAGTATCTTGTGTAACTACAGCATTGTACTAGCTGAAGCACTTCTGCAAACGTGCGACGAAAGAGACTGGGGAAGCGATCTGGCTGTACATTCCCATATCATCCATAGTGGCTGAGGCATTACAGCTGTTCCTTCGGAGCAGCACTCCAGCTGAACGCCTGCTTCCCCTTAACCCCTGCCTCCCTGCAAAACACATGCATGATTTTTCTGGGTCATCTGCCAGGGAAAATCAAGAGAAGGAAACAAAGGAGGAGACAGATTAAATCTGCACAGAAGATTTAACTGCAGAAACAGACAGGGCAGCGGTTTCGCCACAGCTGAACCCCATCTAAATTGGCACTGTTGCAGCCTTCACCGCTGCACCTCTCAGCCTCATACTCACACTGCCTTCCTCCGATCAGCGCTGGCACACATCCATCTGCGTAGCAAATGGGTTTGGGGTGCTCAGCTGCTGAGATCTTTCTTATTATTTTCCTTTGTCAGGACTGTTACATGTTCTACTGACTTAACATACTTAACCAGGCTTATGGTACAGTCAGACAAACAAAAGTGTCAGTACAAGACGGAAAGCAGGAACAGCCTGAAGGGAACAGAGCAAGAGTATGTATGACTACAACAACAACAAACAACTTTAATCACTTTAAACTGTCTCTTGTTATACCACAGTGTAAGAAATTGTGACAGCAACCTAAATCAACTTTTCTCAGCTAGAAACTGCTGCTATAATGGCTCTCAGGTGTTCTGAAGCAGTAACAGTCAGTACGGTCAGGAAGTACTACTTAGTGAATCTACTGATAGTCTTCTAACATTTTGCAAATGTTAATTAAGCTTCAGAGCATTCTATGTGAAAGGTGAATAAATAAGATTTTAACAGTGGGTCTCCCTAGCTTTTTCTCCTGGCTTCACTAAATAGCATCCATGAATCTTCATCCCAATCTAATTCCTTTTCAAGTCAGTAAGAAATTGTATCTTAGATGAAGTATCTAATTTTGCATATATGAAACTAACTCAATGCCATTTTTGTTGCTAAATGCAGGATCCTGAGTGAAATAACGAAGACTAACAGGATTCCATAATGCTTTAACTGACTGCAGATAGCAGAATGTACTGTTTAGCATGGAAGTAGAAGAACTGTTATCTGTTCAGACTCTCCATGTGTAAAGTGCATGACCACACTCACAAGGATAATTAACTTTCGGAAAACAAAACAAACATGTCCCTTACAGCCCCTTCCTGTTCATCAAGTTTTGATTCTGCAGAATTTGACATCATTCATGCTGGGAAATTACTTACCAACAGCAATCATTTTTTTCAAACCTACAATCTCAGAAGCAAGCTTTCCTTGGAAAGCTTCAGAAACTATTTTGGTTTCTAGTGATTTTTTTTAATATGACAGATGTGAGTAACAGTGAGTATTTATTAACACGCACAGAGACAAAAAACAGCACAGGTCATCTGCCGTTCACTGGTTTTATTCCTAGGACTTCATGATGGCCATCAAATTCTGATTCCTTTTAGTGATACTGGTTGCACTTGAAGGAAAATAGATCTTTAATCCCAAGGCAAAAAATGCATGTTAAGCAAACAGAAAACCACCACAAACTTACTCTCTAGTTCTTCTTTCTCGAAGTTTGTATTGATAGTAGAGCTGATTTTGCCCATATCCACAACAGCTTCTTCATCATGACCCTGAAGAAACAAGACACAAGTTAAAACTAAATAGAACTAATTTTTTCTAAATCCCTATATATATTCTGTAGTTCTGAAGCTGTGTGTTGAAGTTTTCTAAAACAACACATTTTTACCTCTTAGAAAATGAGAAAGAAAATGTCACTGAAAATCTACCCATCCAGTTCGTCAAGAAAACATTACCCTGTATTGAAGGAAAACCAGTATATCAACAGATACGTTAAATACCATGCAATTCCCTTTTTGCAATGCTTTCGATTTCATTGTATCAAGGATCAGGACATCCATTTCAGGAGTTCTTTTAGTTCTACATTCAACAGCAATGAATCTACTTCAATAAAATGACCAGCAAATTTATAAAAAGTTACATAAGTTAACATTCAGAGATCTCGAACCCATTTGCTTAGGTGACGATTCCTGTGTGAGATTTTCCAGTACAAGTAAGAAGCTTTTGTGAACCAAAGGTTATACAAAGGGGTGGCAAAAGAGTTAAGTTGCACAACTTAGGGGTCTCTCCTAGACCAACAGTTTTGGAAAGACCAAAATAACTGTTTAACTCAGGTTTCAACAGCCAGCTTGTTAACCACACCCCTATCTAATTCACAGTTTTTATACGCAAAGTTAGAAAACAGTAGTTGCATGATGATCTGTTGAGATTTCATTACTACTGAAACCATACCACTCATAACACAAGAGCACAGTATCTGAAATAGAGGCTCAAGAATGAGGCTTATCTCTGAACGTGTCCTCTAATCACATTTAGCACATCACTAAAGCAGAACTTTAAACACTGCCTTTTGCTCAATCTTGACTACACAGACTGTCTCAAGTGACTTATGAGAGAGAAAAAAAAACAGTATTAGGAAAATGCTATCAAAGTCCCTTCCATAATTAGCTTCATGGTTACAGCCACAAACTGCTGAATTATCCTCTACCTAACTTCCCCCCCCAATAGTCCTTTTAGGACACTTGGATGCTTAAAATAGCTGAGCAGTAGAAATCTCATAATCTCATCTCAGACTTGACATCAAAACAACACTGAAGTTGCCTTTCTCCAAATATCTGCATTCCTTAGAATACAGTCCACTTTTAACAGCTCACAAATTACAGCCTCCTGGCAGAACTGGTTCTCAAAAAAACCTGCTGCCTACCCTAAGGGTAATGCTTTACTTTACATTTAACTATGTATAAGGGCAGGCTAACTGCTGAAGAACACTGTCTCTGCTCTTTCTGCTCCCTTGAGTACACACTTTTTTTGTTAAGTCAGATCTATCAATCATAAAGTCAGACACAAAGAGCTGAAAGCACTGGATTTTAATTTTTTTTTTTTTAAACAACTTAATTAGTTTTCCATTGGATCAGTTCACCAAACTGACTTTTCTTGTGTCCATATGACAGCTAGATCCACCACAAATAAATCTGTTTGATCACTTCTTCTGGCAGCAGCCCACTGGTGCATTTACATTGATCAACGTGGGATCTGTGATAATGGTCTCATGATGAAAAAATGGAAACCTAAATCAGGAGTGTTATAGGGACTGGGAATCTTAACACTGCTGACATTCACCTAAACTTTGATCTTATAATTACTCAATAGTGCAATGCTTTATATATAGAACAGGTTTGTCATCTCAAGGGGAAGTGACAAGGATGAAATACAACATAACTGTGTAATAGGTGCAAGCTAAAACATACCACAGCAACACCCACCAAAAAAAAAAATTCGAACACGTAACTCCTAAGTCTTAAACAAATAGATATTTATTATAGTGTATTGTGCACACATACACACAAAAAATCCAAATCTTTGACTATTGAGGAAAGTTGATTAAAGAATATGAAGATGACAGACAGCATGTACAGGAAAAAAAAATTCATATGCAATTTAGAAAAAAAAGTTAAAAGCAGTTAGACCACATAAAAAATAAAAGCAACTAGCACTATGTAAATAAGCAAGATACAAAAGAAGAAAGTGGCACATGGCAGAATAAACCTCTGAAAACTACATAAAAGTCGATTCTGAGCTGTGACCCTACGAATGGGTTTTTCAAGAAAGGCGTTAACACAGTAACATAACTTTGTCACTACTGCTGCCTTGCAAAAGTTTTCCACTGTAGAAAAATCAAAACTCCTGCACACTCCAGACAGCTACAATTAAAAAGTTCAGGTGACTAAGCCAGAGTCGTGTCTGATGGGCACGTCTGCGAAAACGTTACAAGGACTTATTAATAAATAAGTGGCAGAAATGTAGAAAGTGTTATGGGGATAAGCAGGGGGGATGTGGGGAATAGTACATTCCTGTATCCTACACACCAAGACGAAATTACAGAGCCCTCTAGAAGATGCCTTCATAATGTAATTCGCCTCTGTCATCTCTGATAACCATTCCAGAGGTAGGGAAAAAACACACTTGCAAAGCGAGTCTTGGCTCTTTACTGAAGACAGAATTTTTCCCAAGCCGTGTTGGAAAAAATTGTAACATGCATAAACCCAATAGCAAAAAGAGGTCTCTAAGCAGCAGCATTAAAAAGCTTAAGTTAACAATCTTTTGAGGCACCAAGTAAGTATGGCAAAACATTTAACTGCATTGGTAAGGCCGTAACACCACCAAGGAGTCATCAAGCATACCTACTTTCCAATTTATCTCAGTGACACACAAATAGAAAATTATAGGACTGTAATACACTCCAGTTCACAGAAACAGATATACACACAAATCCTGCACATTACCAGAAAACTCAAAACAAGAGATGGAAATACATGAAGTATTACAAATCCTCTACAGTGTCTCAAGTGACTTATGAGGGAGAAAAAAACCCAATATTAGGAAAATGCTATCAAAGTCCCTTCCATAATTAGCTTCATGGTTACAGCCACAAACTGCTGAATTATCCTCTATCTAACTTCCCCACCCCCCCCCCCCCCACCAATAGTCCTTTTAGGACACTTGGAAGCTTGCCAAACACATAGGTTCTGAGCAATAAAGACAAAGTTTTTCTCCAGATTATACAAACTACTGCATACTGGTAGAAAATTACATACACACTGCAAAAAATACGCATGCAAGAAAAAAATTTTATCTCCCAATAACGTTTTGGAACTGTACTTGCTGTATGCCTTATACCATGTTATTAACATTTATCACCCATTGCTTTAGTAACAGAGGTACTTCGCCAACCTTATACACATAGAAGCAGCCTTCAAAACCACATCACGTGAAAGTAAC